>JAAAKO020013665.1:0-16951 GCA_010015015.2 Bolitophila cinerea
TTTTAAAAGGCAAACGGCCATATTTTTCACTCGTTTTAATCGTGTTTTAATATTAAAACATTTAATTTCTTTGGACCGAAATAAAACTGTCCGATCGGCTACTTTCACTGGTTTTATTGAATTGCGGATTATTGTTTTAAAAAAATGTATCTAAAACAAATGGTTTAAAAGCAATTTGTCTAAATTTCTTTTTTTTTTTAGTCAATTTGTCTAAAATTAATTTGTCTAAATACATAACGGCCGTATTTTTCACTCGTTTTAGGGCCGTTTTCTTCACTCGAAGTTGACTTTCAACTTGAGGATTTAATTTTTAACTTCCCGAATACATTTTCTTCAGTCAAAGTTGATTTTAAACTAACTAAAACCACTGCCGGTTGATATCAACTTCCCGATTTCTCAACTTTCGAAAAAAGCACAAGTTGAAGGGAATTTTAACTCTCAACTTGACGATTTGCTACATTCTCGTGTTTTCACTATTTTCTTTGTGCATATTTTGGTAAAAACAATACAATTAATTAATTCAGCATTAATTCATACCATTTTAATTTTACTGGAAAGCCATTGATGAATTATTACAAATTGCCGCCTCATTTTTTGTGTGTTTAATGAAGAAGTAATTTTAAAGAATTATTTTTTGCAGTAATCTATTAACGATTAGTGATAGATTCTGGGTACAAAAATACCGATTCAAACAGTGCAGAATTCTTTTCAAAATCTTTAAAATAAATGAATCGCAGATCAGTACGTTTCGTGTGTTATCATTGCGATCTATAAGAATAACGCAAAAATAGCCATCATTTGCAGATGTTGTCCAAAGAGTTGTCGAAAAATAAACAAGAAAAATAAAAAGACAAAATACTCCTTTTTTATTATAAATATAAATTAAATTGAATTAAAAAAATCATTGTGGTGCAATGATATGACTGCCGCCTTTACTGCTGTCGGTCGTATCTCTCAATGGATTGTGAAGTTGAAGCGCGTGTGTAAACGGAGAGTCGTCATCAGATTCATCGTCAAATGTAGTCATTATTATTGTTTCTTCCGTTGTATTTTTAGCCAGCTAAAAGCTTGGGAGGATGGATATGATAATGTCAACAACGACGATCATTTCACGAGTTATTGTCTTGATTATCCCATAAATTATTCTTTTTTTACGTTTTTTTTCCGGTGTTGATAAACACAATACAAATTTTAACTATTTATCATTTCTTTTCATGGCACGATATGAAAATATGATCGGCAAGTTGAAAACTGTCAATATCGCTGTCGAATTGCAGTTAAAAACTAAATTTCCTCGGGATATTCTAAAGAGCAAGTTGAAAGCTAGCGGCCAGTTGAAAACCACTAGTTCTGCTCAACTTCTAGTGAAGAAAAACAATTTTAAACTTGCTGTTCAACTTGGCAAGTTTGTCTCAACCGGCGGTTGGTTTCAACCTACCTGATCAAACCGAAATTTTAGCAAGGGCGATTTGAGCGGCTGCCATATATTAGCGCTTCCCAACGAACGAAATTTCGTTATTGTATTTTAACACCAGAGTCATCCTTAGTCACACCAAACGCTAGATCGAGATCGCTGACAGGCGAGGCGAACGTCAGGTGATTGACTTTTTTGAATACTCTACCAAATTGTAGAAACGGTATCGAACGCCAGGCGTTTCTCCCGGCTCCCGCTGCATGCAGATCATGGATCAAAAACCAAATATATATATTTTATTTTCATTTTTATTTACAATTAACTAGGTATCTACATTTTCAAAGTAGATTCTGTATTATTTCTTTTTGAATCAAGCTTAAATCATTTTGAATGAAAACATTATATAAGTAAATAAGGATTCAAAAATCATAAATCATGCATGAAATAGGATGAGTCACTCATAAATCATGATTAAAAACAAGGAATTATTCTTATAATTCGTGACTCGTGAATCGTGATGAATTAAAGTCATTGATATCTCTTTTCTTCAATCGTGAAGGGAAAAAAAGAATCATAATAAATCATAATGAAACATGATCTTTAAAACTTTATGTATTTAAAAAACACAATTATAATAATATAATCTAATGGGCGGGCAGGTGGCAATTTGGATTGCAGCCCACGATTTTTCAATTTTTCTACACTTGTTCGGTATCTTATATTTGCTTGGTTTTTACTTTTCTACCTTCCACCAATAATGATAATAATATTAAAATTATCCCACTTCACAGGTCTGGATGTTTCAACGGTTCACCGTTGTCATGGAGTACCAACAGAAACCCGTGCTGCCACCGCCATTCATAGCCTTTAGTCATTTTTATTCTTTTCTCAAATATTGTATTCGGAAAGCGAAAGGTAGCGAATGTTCGTAATTTTTATACTCAACTGCATGCTAATCTCTTCTTTCCCACATGCGATGCGATTTAACTCGCGTACATTTTTTTTCTCTCTGTTTTTCCGCGGCTCGTATATAGGGATGGATCTGCCACGTGACAGCGGTCTAAAATTGTTCCTCGAGAAGGACGACATGGAACGACTGTACGACTTCGAAGAGGAGTGCGTCGAGGGTTTCTTTCGTGAGCAAGAGATGTTCCTGAATCAGTCGACCGACGAACGCATTAAAGCGACCAACGATCGTGTTGAGAATATGACGCAGAAAATCGAGGACATCAATCAAAAGGAGAATCTGCAGTCGGCCACCGTGCAGGTAGATTCTCTATCCATATATCCTTATTTTGCAATTTTACTGAAACGTGTGTGTGTGGGCAGAACATTGATTTTAGATTGCGAAAGGTCGAAGAGGCTGCCGATCAGATTCTATCTACGCTGGCGGTAATACATCGGTTCATGTCGGCGCACACGTCTGTCCAAGATAATCCGCAGGGTTCGTCGAGTAATATTAGTGCTGAGGTTCGGTTGCGTGCTCTGTCGGACGTCGACAATCCAATGATGCTACAGGTACCTTTCTTCATTCCTGGTAGCTAAGAATCTGAATAATTAACCGAGATTTGAATTTAAGATACAAAAACAAAAGAAACTCAATCGATCGTTGACCGAAGTACGGCCGGACGCATATATTTTTGATGATGGACTTCATTTTGAGGTGAGGACAGTTCAAGAAGAAGACGAGATTGTTTCACCAGACACATACAATGAGGTACTATTATATCCGATTCAAATTCTGTCTAGATTACCAAGTATATAATGTTTTTAACTTTCTTCCTTCAAAAGCTCTCCTCGATAACCAGAAACCGTAAGCAATCAATGATGTCCGAGGATTCAGACATCTATCCACTGGCTGCATTGCCGACGACGACGACGACGAACGAACGAAAGACCATGGATGGGCCACCACCACGAAAGCCATCATTGCAAACGTTACGTCAGGCCACAACGAGCACAGAAAGTAAAGACACATTGACGCCGATCGACGTGAGTGACGATCAAACGCTAATGGGTGAAGAGGAGGGCTCCGTCGAGAATATTACCGACCTGAATTTCGAAAATGCCCGACAACGGGCAATCCGTCGACGTTCACTGCTCCGCCGGAACTCGGAGAGCTGTACGAACTACGATGTACATCGCTCACAAACGAGTTTGAATGCACAGAACGCAATGACCAGACGTCAGCTAAGCCTGACCGTGTCCGAACCAGACAGTGGCAATGAACAACAAGGTTTGTACATAGATTTATTGCTGAAGTGTTTTGTTGTGTTCCGCGTGTATGTCTGGTGAAAACTTGGCTTTGTTTTACTAAATAATTTCCACTAATACTTTAGAGTTTGAGTTTTCATTGGACATTGCGCTAGCCACACGTTCCAATTTTCAGGAGTTTCATCCATAAAAACCCCTCTTATAAACTCCTCTTTGCGCGTATAACCTGTGTGTGCTTGTGTTTTTGTATTCTTAAAGCTCCCGTAAAAGCAGTCATCAAGGTCAAGCCCAATCGAAGCATGCTAATGCAGTTCCACAATGAGTACACATCCATCACGGATGAGCTCGAGAATGTGTGTCATCTGATCACGTCGCCAACCCTGTCGATGCGTGAGGCAGCCGACAAGACCAAGAACCTTTGTGAGCTGTCCAACGCGGAGTTCGTAGCCCTGCTGGAGCGTCAGCATTTGCAGGAATGCGAGGAGAACGATTACGTGATGATGTCGAAACTGTTCCAAAATCGAAGCCGAGGCAATGACGGCGGCGGTGGCGGCGATGAATCTTATGAGGTAAGTGCTGTTGCGGCGACGGCTGGTGCGCCTTGTGTGTGTTTGTGTGTGTGTTATAGTGAGGAGCCAAGAGCTTCTGATGGCACTCAAAAAACAGCTTGCAAGCGTATACATTTCAGTATATAATAAATATAGATTTTATATTATTTAAACGCTAAACGGCATTGTTTATACATAGATCCTGGACGATACTTTTGGTATAATTGAATCCGAAACGAGAAAAACTCCAAAGTTTAGGGTATATAATATTTTAATGTATAGTTTTTACTTATATACTTTTTATATACTTTTTTTCCGACAGAAATACCGGCTTTCAACTTCCACCTTTTTTCTTACACTATATAACAATATGCACATAGCTTTTTCAGCATCTTTAATTACAGCGTTTTAGGTCAATTTTGTTCCTTTTTTTGGGGGATTTTGGACGAAACTCAAACCGATTTGGTCTATTATAATCTACTAGGCTAATTAATAATTAGCTTCAGTTATAAGCTCCTTCTTTGAGATTTGAGTTAAAAATTTACCGTGAGCCACCTATTTAGGCTTAAAACAAGGTAGAAGTCAATGGGGCCAGGTCTGCAAAATACGGTGACTGTGCTTCAAACCCGATTTCGTAGAATTTTGCCTGTGCTAACATCGATGCATGAGCAGGCGATTTGTCATGAGGATTAAGGTTTTTTTCTTCTTTAAATGTGTTCTTTGTAGCTATTTCACTTTTTAAACGTGAGAAACCCAACGTTTTGTAGGCTTGTAGAAATTATTCCAAGTTTTATCCATTGTTATGAATCGGATAAAATATTGCTTAGTCGTTCCGTTAACATGCCTGTGGGCTGAATTTCACTTTTTTTTCACATTCAACACCATAACATAAATTTTGTCAATATTTTCTTGTGCACTAACCTCTTTTAGGAGTCCAGGTCTAAACGACCTTCTTCGGGGCACGGCAACATCAAAATGCGGTTAACCAATCATAAATCATTTTAATCGACGTGGTCCGTGATACAGATGTGGTCCATTATGATCGATGTAATATATTATATTGTCAACGATGATTGTGGTCTATAATGGTGGTCTATATTTCTATGGTGGTCTATTTTGTGGCAATGAAGGTGTATTTAATGGTTATAGAGACGCTGGCAAAATGTTGTCAATTTAGATCGACTGTGATCAATAGAGGTCAATTGTTGATGATAGTTATGTATGTCAACTATCATCATGATGACAACATGTGTTCCTACGTTTGAGGAGACACAGAGCTAATTATGGACGTGCTGATCCAATAAATCGTATTTCAGAAGCATTTAATGACGTTACCAGTAACAACGTTTTTTAAGTTTTGATTTCATTATTTTTTGTAATTTTTAGTATCGATATTTTTTTGTTATGATTGACTATGGTTTTTTCTTAACTGGTCCAATGTATAGTTTATTTTGGTAATTCTTTGTCGATTGTTGTGGATTGTGGTCGATGTGGTCTAATATAGGCTATTATTTGGTTTAGTTGTATACTTGTGGAGTAATGCTCTTGATCAGTAGTAGCTCTATCGGATGACGAAAGAGATCACAAACCGCAAATGAAATACGCGGCAACCCTCTTTAACACCCTTTACCCACTCGCACTTCAATGGATGACACCTGGACTGCAAAACAGTGAGCTGGCGCAAGACACTCGTGCGCACGCTTCTCCATTGATCTGTTTTTCCTTGCCATTATTTATTTGGAACTCCAGTCCAAATGAAGTAACTGCTACAATAGTCAGCCTAGCCTCCGGCAAAGCTGTCCGAGAAACAAACTGTTTCAAACTCGATTAAGCAAATCCGTCCGTTTCAAAGGAGATTCTGCTCCTCATGCTTTTGCTTTGGCAGGGAGCCCGAAATCAAATCATTTCAAGGTTCACAGTCTCATCAACTGGATGTAAATGTTGCCGATATAGTTGGCATTTCGTCAAAATACCAGAGAGTTGATAGATATATTTTTCAGGAAAATATTTGTTAACTTCTTTTTATTTAATTGATTTTTAACTACTTACACATTCTGCAACAAAACATTTCTGCTAAAAGCTTAAAAAAATGGCCAAGATACTGGATGAGTGCCATTTTTAAAAATATGGGTAATGATATGATCTCGATTATGATACAGTTTGGTAGATTGTTGTCAACTGTTATTGACTATATGGCCAACTGTGGTTTTTGTAGTCAATTTTGGTTATATTATATTATATGGTAGATTATGATCTTTTATGGTATATTATATTGATGAGGATAATCGATTCAGAGGGTCGATAGTGGTTGTTTTTATCGGTTACGGTCGGTTGATGACTGTAACCAACAGTTGTTCTATTTGTAGTAAATTTGGTCGTTGGTTTGATTTTCAATGTTGTCTATTATGGTCATTTATAATATCATAGATCGACTGTAGTCCAAATGATTAGCATTGACCTCGAGATACTCCATCGGACGCCAAAGAGTCTATTAAGAGAATACTTCACAAGAATGTGCGGGAAAAGCAAGGATCTAATAAAACTAGTCTTTCTCTCAATGTGTTGGCCATTCTCATCAAGCCTGTCTTTCAATCGACGATGGGCCAACAAGTGACCACATCCATATAAGCTACATTACTGCAAAACGGTCAAAAGCCTAATCTATGTTTTGTTCCTGGAGCCTAATAACAAATCACAGAATATTAAAGTAGTTGAAGCCACCACAACAGATGTATTTAAAATGCAGTGTTAGATATTACCAAAATCGGAGGAGCACAATGGATCTGAATAGACACCTGCGTGCAAATTTTCAATATATCATTTCTCACTTGTTCGATTGTTAGCAACTGTTATCGATTGTGTGGTCGATTGTAGTCTCTGGATGGCTAAAGGCAACTGTGCTAAAAATGATCAATTTTTGTCTTTTTACCATTTCTTTGCACCAATTTTGGTATATTGTATATATTTATTTGGAACTTATCAACAAATAAATATATGAAAATATTTGATTTTGTAGTTTAATTATTTTGTGGATTCGGCGATTTCAGGCTGAGCTAATAATAACTTTAAAATACTATCTCTTTTTCAATATATTTAACTAATTTTCTGCGAATTCAAAACGAGTTGGCTGCTTAGTTTTTGTGCATGAATCTTTAGGGTAATTTACAAAAATAATGTAAATTTATAGAACGTTTATCAAATTTCACAAAGTCTGCCTTATTTCCTTTTGAGCACTTAATAAATTATTTTCAATCCTTTTTTTAAATTATGTTTGATAAAAATACTTATTTACGTTACCAAAACATTTCGCAGGGCGCCTCATTGGACCTGCCCAGCCGAAAGATGCTGCGTCGTGAGACTGCCGTCGAGATGCCAGTAACCCCATCCAAATCAGTTCTATCCTCGTTGCGAGCCGCCTGCGACGAAGAGTTCAATGCGTCCAGTGACAACCGAGCACACTCAGTCGCACCCATGACCCAGCAGCGAATATTCTCATCAGCCGATCATGCTGTCTCGAATCATCCTAACAACTATCTCGTACCCTCGATGTCCGATCCACAGCCGAGACTCTACCAGAAGTCCAGTGACAGCCTTCTGCAGAAGAACAACTCCAGCACGGACACCGAGTACTCAGCACAACCGTACCGTGTGATCAAGCAGAGTTCCAACGAAACGAATGCATCGTTTAGTGAGTCCCTTAATCGAGAAAATACCTTGAACTCCAACGACAAATCAATGGACACAGAAACCTGTCAGTTTGTGACCATCAATGACACTGTTGCCGAACAAGAGCAACCCTTAGTACCGCAACTCGTCGAACGTAGCGTATATAACAGTCATCAAAAGAGTGCTTATCTTAAGCCCATATTTGCCACGAACCTAAGCTCAAGACTGACTCCAAAGAACAGTAGTTCAACAAGTACGGACGATTGCATTGAGGATGAACGCTGTGCACTGCCACCGCCAATCAGTACGAACGAGGTACAGGACGAGATTGCAAAACTCTCATCAAACATTAGCGTTAGCGGAAAAGACGAAAAATGTCCGCCCTACAATGAGACCATGTGCTAGAAAACCATAAATATTCTCTATCTCTTTTTGTGGCTGGGATTCGGCTCGCAAGTCTTGAGAGATTTTGGGCACACTTAACATACCAATATTATAAAATAAAAAAACGAGGCACAGATACAGACAGATACCTATGGCCTCAAAACTAAATAGTCGATATTATATAAATAAATATACAATTTTACCATTGCGTGATGCTTATGCATATTATACAAAAACAACCACAACAACATCAACCACACCAACCAAAAAAAAAAACTTAGATAGCCTTATTATTAAAAATAATTTGTGATGTTAATAGTTTAAAATTTAATGTACATATATATTTTGTTAGCCAATTATTATTTCCTAATCTTTTATTTTAAGCATTCAATCAATTTGTGAATCAAGCAAAGCTTGTTTTTTTGTATAAACGTTATATTTTTCTTATTGTCTTTTCCGTTTGTATGAAAATGTTTTTTTTATTGTATATATTTTGTAAATAATATATTTGTTTTTATTTTTTATGGTTCGTTTTTTATGGTTTGTGTTCTAAATGAAAATGTTTGCATTAGTGATTTCTCTGAAAATAAAATTGGCCTAATTGAAGAAATTTTAAATGTAATCGACAATTTTACGATATATATCTGTCATGTTTTCTATATTTAAATTGCCATCTGTCCGCGAGGTGTCACTTCATGTTAAATTAGACTTCAACGCCATCTATACGTGCTGCGTAGACAAAGAGTTGATGGCAGAATTCTCAGACTGAACGAAGACGAATAATAAAATGGTGTGACGTCTTTATTATTTGACCTTTATCCAAATTCAAGATTCGAAATCTGAAATTTAAATATGACAGTATAGAATCTCAATATGAATTTAAAACAAATTTTGTATCTTATAGAAACTAAATTTATAGTCCAAAATTATCTAATGTCTTGAAATCTGTTTAAAAAGTCGAAATCTAATTTTAGAGATGACTTTTAATTTAAATCTGAGTAAATTGTCTTAAGGGTTATAAACGTATATTTATTATACACATGTATCGATATAGAATTGCGACTAAATGTGACTGAACTGCGACTAAATGTGACTGAAGAGTTAAGTTTTAGTTATACTCTATTTGGATAAAAAACTGTGTAAACTGTATAACTCTATGATCCCAATTTAACTAAAAACTCAAAATTAGAATGTATGGTCGAACACTAACTCTATAATCCTAATTTGTCTTTATAGTTGAAATATGGATGAATTCTGACTGACATGAGTGTTGCCCTTTACATTTTGGGATTTGGCTTTTGTTGAGTAAATGTACGTCAAAAGATGGTCAATTTTTTGGCCAAGATGATCATTTTAATTTCAACAACCGAGGGTTGCCAATCAAAATCAAAAGTTTGACGTGCCAATTAAAAATGAATGGTCAAAAAGGTTAATCAAATAGCGCAACAAAATATATTTTTTGATTTGAAGAAATAGAATAGTATTATTTAGCAGCGCGGTAAACAGGAGCTAAAATGTCAGGTAAAACAATGAAGTCAGTCACTTTGCGTGAACTCAATACTGTATAAATAAAAATACAAGTATTTTGCTTTGCAAAAAAAACTCGTTTGCCCAACATAAAAATTGTCCTCAAATCAAATCGGGTCAATTTTTACAGTGTTTCGTTTTCTATTTCTCCAAATGGAAAAAATGTTTTTTTGCACCATTTGACTTTTTTACCATTCATTTTAAATTGGCACTCCAAACTTGTGTTTTTGATTGGCATGCCTCGGTTGAAAACTGTACATTTGATTGACCACTGTTCGACCACAAATTTACAACACCAATAACTTTGATAAACTCTATCCTCGGATTGGAAGTTATTTCGAAAAAAAAAAAGTCAAAAAAGCTAAATAATCTAGAAAATGCATAAATAAAAAAAATTGCATACCCTTCGGTCAGATTGGCGTTGAACAATTTCGATTCCACATTTTTGTGGTTTTCGGAGTAAGTTCAGCATGTTGAACTTTTAGGACAATACAACAAACAAACAAAACAGTTCACACTGACCCCGAGCACTGAGAAACTCGTGGATTTTTCAGTATTTTGTGGATTCAAAATTGTTCAACGCCAATCTGACCTAAGGGATAAGCGTGCACATAATTTTTATTATATTTTTCGGACGTTCTTGGTTAACGAACAGTTTATTCAGATTTATATTTTGCTCGATTTTCCTTTTTAAATTCTATGTATTATTTTTGCGTGTTTATGATCTTGCTTGCGCAAATTCTAATACGGCCTAATTACCGACTTCCTGTCATCCAATCAAGCTGAAACTTGTTTCATTGTCTTGTTGCCGATGGCAATGCATTCTATTAAATTTACTACCTCTATCTCTCATTAGGGGTAGAGAATTTATATGCAAATCTTTGTTATTCGGGGTTAATTAATTATGTTTAACTTTAGTCTTTAAAGTAGAAATTGTCAAATCTAACATAACCTCATTTTATGCATAAAACGTGTTGCTAAAATTAAATTCGTGCTAAAATCAAATGGTCAATCAAAGTTATTAGTGGTCATTGTGGTCATATGTGGTCAAAAAATGGTCAATTGAATGGCGCAAAATAAAATCTTTTTTCGATTTGGGGACAAATAAGGAGCTTAAACGTCTAAACGTTAAAACTTTACGATAGCCCTCGTAAGCTAACTTAAGCTGCATGTAACGTTGGAATCGGACTGTAAAGAAAAAAAAACTAAAACTAAAGTAAAATTTGAAATTATAGTTTACTCGAAATTACTACTATATTTCTAAACAGATTGTATAATTCAAATCTGACTGTAGAGACCAAATTTGCAAAATCTAAATCTGTTTCTTTTTTAGATTTAATTTTATGGGTATAATCATGCTTTATAGTAAAACTCTGACTATGTCACAAAATATGTCTGTTGACTCGAAATCTGACCAACGCGTCGATCTGACATAAGAGTCCAAATTTTATTTTAGGCTCGCAGTCTGACAAAATTCGTTCAAATGCTATAGGATTGGGATCTGTTTAAAATCCCGTAAATCCAAATCTCGTATAAACTCCCGTATATTTTATAAAATATAAATCCCGTATTTCAAAATCCTTTACATTTAAAAACATATATTTTCTAACTCTTGTAATTTTTTATAAAATTAGTTTTTCTAATTCTCGTATTTTTGGTTTCAGTTTTTCTAGTTCTCTTATTTTTGGTTTGTTATAAAATACTAAATTTTGAAATTCGGTATTTTGAATACGATTTTTTAAAATATGGGATTTCGAACCCAACCCAATGTTCGATAATATTCTCTGATTCGTTTACAATTAATTTTCGATTTATTATCAAAAATAACTTAACCATTTTTATAATCTTTTTTAATTAACACAATTTAATACTATATTCAAACTCTTACTAAATATATTTCCATTAACCTTAAAAATTGAACCTTTTTTAACCTTTTTAATTTAAGAATCAATGTTAGTGAATATATATATATATATATATATATATGTATATATATATAAATCATATGATCAAAAGAATATATTATATATGACATGCAATAAACCCCGGGTCTACGATGTGGTTCCACGGCCTAAATACATAATCAAATTTATTATAATAGTACAACATAATAAAAAAACTTTGTTTTAAAATAGAGAACAATAATCTTAAAAAATACAATATAACACTAAGGAATATAGTCATAAAAAAATATAATAAAAAGCGACAATATAATTAGTCTGGTTGAGAGTATAATTGTTGTTACTTATATGTATAAATAATACAAAATATATTATACAAAATTTACATATATTTTATGAAGTATTAATAGTTATATATTTAAGAAGAAAGCAATATCGTGGGTCTTTAAAATAATACTTTTAATTCGATTTGATTCCCATTATATTCGCTGCACAAATGGAATTTAAGAATATTCCGAATATTTTGTTTCTTCTCTTTTACACAAACACTAAATTTATTAGAATTAGATATCATAATAAATAGGCGCACCATCAGGTTGTGTTCTCTCACAATCGTGATTTTTTAAAAAAGTATTATACTTAATTTCATAGCCATTTTAGGGCAATGCTCAAAACATTTAACACTAAATAGATATAAAAAAGACTATAAAATGTCACTAACACTAAAACCACAACATATCATTTGATATCTAAATCTAAAAAGGCAGTGCCATTTTCTACGGTAAATATGCTCACGACTGTTTAAGGGATTACAGTTAGTTATTTCTGACATTGACACTTTCGCAGTGGTGCCATCTATATACCTAAAAAAGTCGCCGACACAGCCCAAAACTTCTCTTACACACACGAACACAAACAATTTGTAGAAATTATTTATTTTATAAAAATGTTGTCATAGATAGATTCGTCGATAAATGAAATGGATATAATAAAAATATATAAGAATATAAAATGTGGTACGTTTGAATTTCTGGATCTAAGGAGATAATATATAAAAGAATAATAACTACTACAATTTTAGGAATTTGGGGATTTATTTATATTTTAAATATAAAACTTATATTTTTCCTTTTTTTTTAATTATTGCAGCCGTAAGAACACAGAAAAAAACAACTATATAGGAGGATCTAGAACATATTTTAGGAAGGCAGGGCGCAGGGGTGCATTGTGTCACGATACTATTTGACTAAATTGTTAGGGATTTTAAATTCTGTTTTACAAAATACTGAATTTTAAATTGTGGTTTCTGTCAAAATATACGCACGTTTGTATGTATTTTGCCAAAGACTTTCAATAAAACTCCCCATATTTATTTTTTAAGTGATTTATGTTACAATTAATAAGTTATTTTTACCAAAAAAAAGTTTGTTGCCATGAATACATTTTAGTGACAATAAATAAAGAGACTTAAAAAGTTAAAAAAATGATGAGTGACATTTATAATTTATTTTGGGTATAACAATTTTTTTTGGGTGACAATATTTATTTATTATGATATTTTTTTTTTCCTTTTTTTCAAATAAAACCATTTTTTTCTCTTAAATATGTTGGTCGATTATAACGTTGAAATGTATGCCAAATGGACTGATGGGGTCCCAACCCCGTTACTTCTCTACTAGAGTAAGGAGAACTACTCAGATGAGGCACCTGCACAGACAAAATAGACTCAGTCATAATTATGGTTGTCAAAGACATTTTATGTTTATCACAAATATTTTAATCCTTTTTTAAAAAATTCATATTTTTTTATTATTTCTCGTAAATATATATTTCCCACAAACATTCATAACAACATCAAGGGTATGTACTGTGATTAAGCGGTTTCGTTGGCACTTATAGAAGTTAAACAATCGTTTAACCGATTGTATTTTCGATAGTTTTGTGCTTTGTTTTTTCCTTATTTTGCTTGTGTTTAACAAAAAAAACAGTTGTTCAATCCTTTTTATAATTAATTTATATTTGTATAACTTAAAAAGGTTTTTTATGTATAATGAAGGCCTTTAAATGCGCCATTAATAAAGCTTTTCAAATCGGCTCAACGATTAAATCAATTGATTAGACAATTATGGACTATTTGAGTAGTGCCAAGTAAAATTCAGATGTCATCAATATCGATATCCCAAATGTGATGATGACGTATTAAGGAAATGCCAACTTATGTGTAGTCTATGGTATGGAGTCCAAGATTTGTATACTTCTAACTTTTACGAACATTTTTTTAAAAATATATTTATTTTAAGGTTTTTATTTTGTTATAATAATAAAATATACTATTACGTTTGATATTTCATACTATTTAATTTATGTTTTTAATTTGAAAATTGATGTTGTAAGATTTTTTTAAGGTCCATAAGCTGCTTGCGATTGACCAAGATCACCATACAAAAATTAGATGAGATTACAAAAAAGATTTTGAATCTGTCAAATTTCGCCTCAGTGACTGCTCAAGATAGCTAAAAAGGCGCTATCGTAATGTTTTTTTTTATTGAAAAATTGATATTGTAAGAATATTTTCTTACAAGTAATAAATAACCGGTGAACTGACTTAGTTAAAAAAAACTTTTTGTATATATCTGATTATTTTGAAATCACTATAGTATGTAAATATATCTACTGTCGCTCCACGGAACTGTAGCGAGTTGTCGTTTTATGTTATGACGGTTGATATGTTGTTGATCGTACTAGTGATGGACTTATTATAGGACGATTGGCTTTATATACAATTGCTTACTAAAAACTATGGTTTTGGAGTATGCATCACATCCATGCGAAGCTTAAGTTTGAATTATTCTGGCCGCTTCGCATTGATGAAAATTATACTTCAACACTAGGATACGACAAATCGATAGGCTCATTGATAATTGCATATCTGGGTCTCTTCTTGACTAGGATGGCTAACACCTTTGTGGCCTAGTAGAAATGATAAAAACATCTTCTATTAGGTGGTGCCCAGCGTGGATATTTACCAAACACCAAACACCATAATGAAACTACTCACAAATATCACTTATCTTTAAAGGGTACATTTAGTAGCCTTGACTGCGGAATTTATCATTTCCAGTTTGAATTGGACTCTGGTATACGGCCAAGTCCAACTACAGCTATATTACATTTACCTCAAAAATACAGCATCCACTGCCACTAGCTGTCTTTTTAAGTCCTTGCCTTTTCTTTGCAGCTCTGTCCTGAGGAGATGCAGATTCATCGGGGATTCTGGATGCAGAATATTTGACACATTTTCCACTATTTTCCTTAGATGTGTACAACTTTGGTTACCAAACTTAGTATTGTATACTTTATGGGAACTGGTTGTAGGTAGAGAACTACCACACAAGCTCTTTCTTGATTAAATACCATCGGTTGAGCATTTAAGTTTACCCATCTGTATTTTGCGCTTCCAAAATAATTAAATGAGTTGTTAAAACCACTATTAAGGTTGTTAATAATTGTTTGCCTTTTTTCTTCTAGTGTAGCTAGACGATGTTTTTTGCTACGCAGTCTCCGCTTTTCCATCAGTTCTTCCAATTTTTTTCAAACCAGCAACTTCACTATTCACTAAATGTTCTTAGCGATGCGTATAGGACCAGGGTTTCAGTTTACAATTTGACTAATGAAAAATTAACAACATTTCCGAAACTTTCAAATTTAAAAAAATCGAGCTTAGCAGGCAGTACGCAAAGAAAAGATTAAATTCTACTCTCTATTCCTTAAACCTTCTCAGTTCCTACTTTTTAAATAATATTTTTAATAATTACCTAAATTCATCTATACCTTCTACCAACCATTTGATCGTGTCCCATAGCTCTTTATGCCCATCTCGTTAAAATTATTTTTGTACTTTTAATAATATTACTCTACCAGAGCTGATCCTTATTGCTTTTCTAAGGAATCGTCGACTTCGGTTCGTCTTCACAATGTCCCTAGTATATTCTACAATATTTAATTTCTCCTCCCCAACTTCCATGTTGCCCAATCCTGGAAAAAAAACAAAAATTTTACTATTACTATCTATAAAAATACCCGTTCACAAGAGCTGAAAGATAAACGAACTATCTCCATTCTTCCTGCTTGGTCGAAGGTCTTTGAGAAAATCCTAAAGAGTCAGGTTGACATTTACTTGGAGGATCATAATGTTTTAAACATTTATCAGTCTGATTTTCGCTAGAGTCGTAGTACGGAAACATCACTACTTAACGTTACCAATGATATTCTACGAATTTTAGATCCTAAACATAGTGCTTTTCTCGTTCTCTTGGATTTCTCAAAGGTCTTTGGTACGGTTTCCCATTTAATCCTTTGTAGTAATCTAACTTCTACGGGCCTATGTTTATCCATACATAACTGTATTTCATATTGTTTAATAAGGTTTTGCCATTTATATAGTAATCGGGATAAAATGAAAGAAATGAAATAGATATATAGGATAAATTGATACGAAATGATACGCTGTACCAATCGAGTCGGTCTACGGAAAGTGAACATATGACAGTCCCATAAGTATCAGAGAAATCATTACTTGGTCTGGCTTGCTGCGAAGAACGGATGTCATCAACCTGAATCGTATTATCACTCATGATTTTAGTGGAGGTGGAACTACGTTAGCATTTGTGGAAATACTATCATCTATCATTACAATCATCTGGTTGACATTGTCTGGCTTGGAAATTACCTTGTTTTGCATATAGATATTCCGCAGATTAACTTATTAACACTACAACTAGTTACAGAAATAAATTAATATGTTTATTATTAATTATAAATTAACATGATTTTACCTACAGGCCCGTCAAAAAATTTACTGTGTGCTGACCGTCTGCAACTAGTAAAAGACTAGCGAGGCCAAAGGACGCGCACGGTCGCGAACGCGGTCTTGTGGTATTTTTTGGTATTCCCAAGACCTAGTTGGCGACCAAAATGTGTGACTGTACATGTGTAATTAACACAATGCGTTACGGTCTCATCGACCCAAAATGACCCTGTAAGTATAGTACCGATTGCCACCAACAGATGTCTATTGATATATGTGCAGTGTATGACTGTATGCCTTGTGTAAGTGAAATACAATCACTCAGTATAGAGGGGCGTTGTGCAATAATCTCAGGAGACATAATGTCAAGATTCTGAGATTATGACTCTTGAGATTAATGCACAGCCAGCCTATGACATAATCTCAGGATTTTTTCTGAGATTAGGACTCTTGAGATTAATGCACAGGTGGCCTGTGACATAACCTCAGG
>JAAAKO020013676.1:0-16945 GCA_010015015.2 Bolitophila cinerea
GTGAAATTTATACACGCATCCTTTGAAGGTTGGTACTATATGAAAACAAAATGGATTTTGTACTGGTATCGCCCTCTCATAGAAACGATACGAACTTTTCAGCCGACCTGTTACTTATTAAATATTCACTTATTTCGTAATTACATACGTTATCAAGTTAACAACAGTTTTTCACTATATAGATTATAGTTGTACAATATTTAGAAATATTTTAAGTTAGCCAAAGGCAAGTGCTTTATGGTGACAAAGTCATGAAGTCATGATGATGTAACGGTAAACCAACCCAAATTCCCTTTTTTCCGGCACACCAATCATTTATACAATACATACATAGCAAGTCTGCGCAACGCGTATCACGACCCAAACAAATACGGAAAACCGGATTTTCATCTTTTCGCTTCGAAAAATCGCAAATGCTTTGGAATTTGTGGTACATTAAATTCTGTGGCGTACATGCGCATTGCACAAACCAATGGCATTGCCTGTATAAAATAAATTTACATATTATATATATATATATATATATATATGTATACGTATATAAATGCATATTTACGATATATTCTCGATAAAATTACAATTCTACAAACCTAGTTCTTGACATCGACCTATTTTACGAGAAAAACGCTAGACGTGTGTTCTTAATTACTACAAATGTGTTTATTTAATATAATAAAAAACGTCTGCGTCGTGTTTTGGAATTGCGGATGAAATTGAAAGTGCTTGAAAAGGAGAGAAAACACCCGTTACTATATTGATATCACCATTAACCAGTTTGAACTAAACGATTTAAAATAATTATACTAGTCATATATTATTTTATGATTCAACTTTACTCTTATTATAGCTCTGTATAATGTTTACCTCAAATAAGGTGAGTTAGAATTTGGGTATTGTACGAATCTCTGTCGGCGAAATTCTCCATTTTTTTTCATTAGGAAATGAGTCAAATATTACTCTAATTATAACAACAAATCCTTTGTAAGTTCAACAATCCCACCACATTGGGATTGAATTGTACCATCCAAAAAATATTTAATGCTTTCATAAATATTCCCATTAAAAACCAGATGGAAATATTTATGATTAAAGTTATTTTTCTGGAAGGGTTCGTCTTTAAGACTTATTACCTGGCTGTTTAGAATTATAATAGAACAGTGAACAGTAAATATCGTAGGTTTTAATAAATACAAAGAAAACCTGGTGAAACAATAATCTTTTTTATAGTATGTGTTTACTTTAGGGGCATTTTCAGTATCTAAATTATATTAAGTATTTTTTAACAAAATCCAACCCAAAATTTAAATTGTTGATTAAAAAAAAAAACAAACAATCTGATGAGCCTTATAAATCTACCACAAAAAAAGATTTTGTTCACCTAAAAATCAAAAATGTGCTCCTACATACCAAAAGTGTGCACGCAAAATAACGGTTGGAACGCAGTACATAATATTTAATTCTTTTATTCGTATATTATATATGCATATATGGTTAAATCAAACAAGCAGCAACTTAGGCGCTCATATAAATAGGGTGTGTGTGTGTGTAAGTACACATATTATGTTTATATACATATACAATTATATACATTACAATTCTAATTAAAATATTATGACGACTCTGACCAATTAATTGCATGTGCGTTATTTTTATACCTACATTAAAAGACTCATGCCGTTGCAATCAAATGAACTATTTCCCTAGTTTTGCGTATGTTTTTTTTGTCTCTCTGCTGCTCGCTTCTATTTGGCTAACGAGCTGGTTCTTGGCGGATATTTGTCTACGTTTACCTTAAACCACGCGATCTCTTTTTGCTCGTTTAGATAAAATGATATATAATATATAATATAAACGTATCTATAAAGTATATACTAAAGACTAAACAAACATAGAATGCTGGAAAATTTAACTTGTGTATAATTTATATATAATATATCCTTGCGCTTTAAACGGGTTTGTGCGCGTGAAAGAAAAATCAGCAATTAAAATCGAAGATGCGTTAACGAGAATGTATCTGTCTGTCTACGCATACACACATACTTATAGTTTATGTTTGTAGAACCGTTCGCACATAGAATGGATATTATTTATATGTATTTGTAGTTTCTAATCGAAGACGTCGCTGCGACCGATACACATTTTCACTGATGAATACTTAAGCCGGTTGTTTACGGGCTCTGTTCTGATGTATATATAGTTTTAGAGTAATGAGTATAGTTGTATAGTTGCAATGGCGAAAATTCTTTTTTATGATCGACAGCACACACAGCGCACATACGGACACATTTTATTTCGGAACAGGTCATTCTACAGATCTACGAAGTGTGTTTCTAGCTTAAAAGCAATTTCATCGTTGATCAACGGTCATTTTTGCATCTTTATGTTTTTTTTATTTAAAACCAACATGACATCAATTCAATTATATATAAAGTATTTTATTATGTTTTGCATCCTTACAGTTACACACCATGGGATTTCAGTGGGTATGCTCTACGATCATCATCATTGTGGTCATCTCAAACACGAACGCAACGAGTATAATAAACAAATGGAAACTAGAGGACAAACGACACGCTGACTCTCGTCATGGTGCCGCATTCAAGAAGCTCCGAACCCTAGATGATATTTTAAGTAGTAATGAGAACAGTAGTAGCAGTAGTAGTAGAGAGAGTGGAAGTGAACAGAAAATAAGCCAAGGTACAAGCAGCCAATTTGATAGTGTAAAAGAAACAAAACCGGCCTCATCGGAGACGCACTCACGCAAAAAGCGTTTAATTTGGATTACGGAGGATGGCCGATTGGCATTGCCTCCAGGAACAGTGCTAAGTATCTCACCGACAATATCACTGCCTTTGGTTCGTTATCCTCCAACAGGATTCTTGTCGAATTTGACAATGAGTTTTCCGTTGACAAGTAAGTCTTTTAGTTATTCTTTGTATTTTGTTAATTGATTTTTTTTTAATATTTTACCTTGTGTTCCATACAGTTGACTTCGATAAACTTGGTTTAACAGACAATGAAAATCCCCTCGGTGTCCTTCCACCCGTTTTTGCCAGATCCATGGGTCGTGCTGCAGGCTCTTATCTAGGTAAACAAAAAAACATTATACAATGTATTATCTAACAAATGTTCACTCTATAGCAAATTACATTGGTCAGTACCTGAATTCAAGAACAAAACGAGACGCTTCGGCGGAATCGCAGCAAAAACAGCAGGCAAACAGTAAATTCGTACACATTTCTGCCGAACCATACTATACCACTGAATCGGAACCACCAAAGTTACCTGATGAAAGGCAGCATGCCTTTCACGGTGGTGAACGTGCTATTTTGTACGGTGCCGTCGAAGATCTGATCTCTACGTTCGGTTTCAATGGAAAAGCTTGTATGCTACGAACGATCTGTGAGGTTCATTCAAAGTCCGTTCATCATCTTGGGCTGTTTGGCGAAATGGTGAAATTGTTTTTTACGTATGTGTCAATTCAGACTATAAAAAACAATTTGCGAGTTTTGTGTAAACATAAAATTGTTTTAATTGTAGTGCTTCTAAGTCACAGTTTGCGGAACTAATACCCGAATATGTGTCTGCCGAGAAGATTGGCGAAGGCATTATTGGACCTGGCGAATGTTTTCCTTATTACAAAGACTGTCCAAAGAGTCTGTTTCGGACAAAGAATCACAAATACAGGTACACACAATTACACATACCTAATAAATTTTAAAACCAAATAATTCAAATATCATATTTCATTACACTTTTCAGCGAAACAGCTGAGGAAGATCATCGAGAAGAAACGAGTAATGACGAACCCGATAGACATAACAATGGTGATAGGATAGTCGAACTAAACGGCGACGAAACCAACGATTCTATCAATGATATCGATTCCGAACCATTTCATATGTGATTTAAAACTAGAGCCCTTGTAAATGTGTAGATACAAATGCGGTAATAGCTGCTGATGAGTCAGAACTAGTCGAGATCGAAAATATTATTTTACGATTTTCACACATTTGACAAACAAAAACAGGTTCAATTACTACCAATTAGTAGACAATTCGTTAGATTTGCCGAAATGCTAAGATTTAAAAATAATTTATCTGTACATATATAAAATATATAGTATACGTAATTACATAAAATAAATTTAATAAAAATTGCCATAAATTGACGTGTGGACGGGCGACTTTAAAGTTATTGCAATACATAGTTATATTTAGTTATTATTTATTTATATATTTTTAATTTTTTTATGTATATGTTTATAGAAAATGCTGTTACTTAATTATAGGTTAATGTTACTTTAACACCCACTCTTACCTCTCAGTCTCACTCGTTCTTATCATTTTTTGTCTGTCTCTCTATCGAATTATATTTCTACAATTTATAAACACAGAATAATAATCTAAAATATATTATATATATATATAATTATTAGAAAAATAAATAGAATTTGTAAAGATACAGTTATAAAATACACCGTAACAAATGGAAATAAAACATCACTGATTAAAAATTATAAAAAATAGTGTATAAAAAAATAAAATAATAGGTTCGAAAAAACCAATGGACGCGAATAAAATAAAATAACATGTACATTTCACAGACTTTGCGACATTGGTTAGATCCGAGAGAATTTGTGTCTGTGGCGGGCTTGAGGATTAACAAGTCTTTAAAAATAATAAACATATGCACGAGGCACTATGTTAAAGAGCATCCGCTGCAGTCGCTCACTGGCTTTCCCTGACCCAGTGTAATGGCATTCTCTACGTCCACGTTTAGACTATCATGTCGTCGCTGTGCACAAAAAAGAAAACCCTGCTTTATAATTCTAACAAATTTTCGAAAATATACCTTTAGTTCAGTAGCCAGACACACGAAGGCATCTTCAATATTTGTGTTCTCCTTGGCGGAGGTTTCCATAACAAACAAAATCTCAGGAATGTATTCGCACATAGCTTCCGCTTCAGCTAATTCCACCTGTAAATATTCACAAGTTCAAAATATGTCTCAAACACTCTAATCTCTATGATAAGTACCTCGCGCATAGCATCTAAATCACATTTGTTTCCTACTAATATGAGTATTACATTGGAAGCCGTGTATCGGCGAACCTCTTCTATCCATCTCTGTATGCTCAGAAACGAAGAACGCTTCGTAATATCGTATACTAAAACATAAAAGTATAATTTTCCGGCTTTCAATATATTAGGTTAAATACACACCAATTATAACTCCGTTAGCTGATCTGTAGTAACTTTGCGTGATTGTTCGAAATCGTTCCTGTCCCGCCGTGTCCCAAATTTGAATCTGCAGTATACAAAAAAATCCATCGTTCGAAAAAATATAACAACTAACTTTCGCTGTGGCCCAGCTCACTTAGAAAGGGGGCGTTTGATTATCTAAGCTTTTTCTCTTACCTTGACTTTCTTTGAATCTACATTAATGGTCTTCATCGAAAAGTCCACGCCAATCGTATTACCATGCCGTTCGATAAAGTTGCCCGTTTTGAAACGTTGCACCACACAGGTCTTGCCTGTACCGCAGTCTCCGATCAGCACAACTTTGAACAGAAAATCGAATGTGTCGTCCGTCGGAATGGCCATCAGTGTGTTTGGATTGCGTGTGGCCATAGTGTGGCTTACGCTTTGGTACACTGATTTTTAATGGTAATCGTGTGTTTACGCAATTATTGTGCGCATTAAAAAACAAAATATTATTTGAATGTTTTCAGTATTTAGTGCAGAAACTTGAATAATTACAATTGTGTTTGATTGCAAAATGTATAAATATATATATTGTGGTTGAGGACTTCTGATTCTGACTTGACGTTTTGTAAATTTTAAAAATTATTTAATTTGGAGACTTGATAAGTTTGTTGATTATCCCAGATTCCCAGCAGGAATTTTTAATAATTTTCATTTGTTCTGATCTAGTAATAGTTCAAGTTGTTGAAAAGTTCCTTGGACCTGTATCGCGTAGCGTAAACGCATCAGTGTTACGTATGCTGATCGAAAAATCCTTCCCGAAACCTTTAGATTATTAATATGATATTTTTAATTCTGTTGATAATTGCTGTGTGACGTCACGTGAAGAGGAGCTGTCGCAACCGCATCACTCATGACGTTTTGCCGTTCATGTACGGCTACATTTAACACATGCAACATAGGATTGACGTCATCAATGCGAAAAATAAAATACACATACAGCATAGCAGCCGAAATTCGGCAATAAATCCTATTGACCAACTTAAATTAAATAATGTTGTATATTTTTCCGGCTGGGTATCACTGTGCAGTGTAGACTTTCGATTCTTTTGAAATTCGAATACACACACTCATATAAATAAAAATCTGACAACTACTCTGACAGTATATATATACGCATACCCTATCAAGTATCAAATTTACGATTTTACGTAAATATAATAATATAAAATGGAGGTGCTCAGCAAGTTTGCTTGTTTACAATTGCAAAAATAAATCGCGCAAAATCGCTTAAAAACATACGATTCTAATCACAAAACGTGCCCCAAACTATACGAACTATCTTTGAAGTACCCATTTCCAGGAGCAATTGTTTTACAGGCCTAATCCGTAATCCCAAACAGACTTTGGCTAAAAGTGTTCGTGTGTGTGTTTGTTGTTTCGCGGCGCTACCATTGATGAGATTTAGGCGGCTGTCGGCTTCGCGGTGATCACGCTGTATAATATTATTTTGATCAACGATAATTATATATCCATGTACAATTTACTCTTTTCTTCTGTTTTTATAAAAACAGTGTAATCCAAATAAAACATACAGTCGCATATTTCAAAGAATGCGCATTAAAAATTACATGCGGATCAAATAAATTACATGTACATTGTAGAGTATAAATTAAACAAGTTTGAAATGGATCAATTACCCGAGATTATTATGCCAATGTCAGACGTAACCAAAAATGCCTTGTTGCATCTGAAATCGGAAGTAACGACTGCTGATAGTGTGGCGGGAGCAGCTGCGGATATTGAATCGGTAATACAGGACGATTCAGTTCCGCAAATACGTACCGATTTATCTTTGACGGAAGTAAAAAAAGAGGTGGATCCTTTAGAAACAGATTTTAACATTGAAGGAGAATCATATAGTGGTGTGATAACACCTTCAAAGCGCCCTTACTCTGACGAACAGATTTCTTGTAGCAGTTCCGAACTGCTACAGCCAACGAAAAAGATACGTGACGAAAACGAGACAAGAGTAATTTCATTGGACACCATTATTCGTAAGGGACTCAATGAACAAATGCCGATGACTGCTAAGAACATCGATCACCTTGTCTCAAATGCTATTAAAAGACAAAATACAACAAATTACTCAAATTTGCCCGAATCAAGCGACGAAGAATCAATTGAATACCAGGAGAGTGTGCCGGACGAACAATTAAGTGGAGATGAAGCGGATGATGAACCGGTTGGAAAAAATGCAGGAGAATCACAAGATAATAATCCTAATCCTAACAATGGTTCTGAAAGTGCACCGGAATTGCATGAACGTGCTCAAAACGAAATGCCAGAAATTGCAACTGCTATTTTAGAAGCCAATGAAAATGCAAATTTTCCCGAATCGGCCTTCGCTAAAGCCCCAGATGAAACAAAGAGGATTGTTGATTCAAAATCTGGTTTAGTTGAACCTGATTACACCGATGAAGATTCAGAATCTGATGATGATGAATCGTATAAGGACCTGTGCAGTGATGAGACCGAGTCTACGCTCAGTTCAACAAAAGAAAAACGTCGCCGCAAATTAAACGCAAAAAAAATGTGTTATACAGATGCCAGCAGTAATAATCCAGAAGGAAGAACAATTGGAACTGGTAAACGTGGACGTCCCAGAAAATGCGTCGACACACCGGAAAGAGCTTTTAAAATTACGAGCAAAGAAGAAATGGATTTCTACGAAAACCAAACTCCTAGAATACAGATAAGCGAACCACAGCACATTAGCGAACTTCTGCCACATAAACCAACATTGTTCCGTAGCAATTCCACAGAGAAAAACTGCGAGAAGCTAGGTCTAAATATGCCCAGCTGTCTGACAATCACACACTCTGAACCAGGTGCGTTTATGAACGATGACGGACACAATGTCTTTGGGTCGATCGAAGATATGCTTTTGGTACAGCATGGAATTCCAAAAGATATGCCTAGTGCAGCGGACATGTTCAAACGTAAGCCAGGTCGACCAAAAATTGACCGCGAAAGCGGCGGTCAGATCATATTTCAAAATCGGGAACTAACGGTTGTAAACAAAACAACCTCGGGAACAATCAAGTCAGAAGTACAGGATACCCAATACGATAACGTAGATATGGAACTGGAAAATTATGATGGACTAGAGCCAACTTGCCAATTACAAACCGAAGAAGACTTTCAAGGAATTATAAGCAAAGTTAACAACACAGCCGGAATAGAGATTCGACCAATTCCAGGTACTTCAAAAACTAATCGTGAAGAATATGTACACTGCAACGAATCACCAGTAGATGAAATGCTAGAAATTCACCATGTGGAAGTCGTTTTTGATGATTCCAAAGATGCAACAGGTCTTAATCGACGCAGTGGACGTCGACAAGATGTCGAACCTGCTCGTACAACATACGCCGATAATGCACATGTGTATATGGCCAATAAGTTTCGAGAAAATCAAACAGTGGAACACAAGCCGGGTGGTATGGGTATAAAAATAACTCCTGGCATTATTGGCTTAAAGAATATTAATGAACTAATTCATCCGCGTAAAGTGGACGTCAAACGGGTTAGTCGATCGACGATTCCGACGTTGCCAAACAACATCGACTCTAAACCGATAGTGAACCTAAACGTTACAGATCCAGGACCAGCTAGAGACAAGAAGCGTTTGTCTAGCACAACAAAGCCTATGTACTATGAGTGGAGCGAGAATAGTTTGGACAACACAGAATCAGCTGAAAAGACATTGTCTACGTCATTGCAGGCAGTAAAAAAGCCACGCATTCACTGGCAAACGCTAAAGAAAATGAAAGCACAGCAGAAAGGTACTCGTATACATTGGCGAACACAGCAGCGACTCGACAATGAGAGAAATAGGCGAGAAGGAAGAGAATCGTTGGAAGTGGACATTAAGCTTGAAAATACACCTGGTAAAACCAAATCAAGGCAGACTGAGAATAATGCCGACGTCAACGTCGAAATTATCGAGGCCGAAGAGGATGTTTTGAGCAGTAAACGTGTGCCAAAGCTCAAATACGGATCGTTCAATTTCAACGAACGTCGTGACAAAAGTGCACCGAAGATGATCATGAAGTATAAGAAAAAATACAAGAAGAAATTGATGATGAACAAGCGTGGAACAGCCGTTTCAAAAGTGAAGATAGAAAATCAGGTAAACTACAAAAACATTTCATATATTTATATTTATTTTTTAAACATTTTAATAATTTTTAGATTTCCGTGAAAAAAGAAAACCAACTTGCAGGTGTGGCTCAAATTTTACCTCCGGAGCAAAATAATCTAGCAGAAGGAACGTTACGTAAAACACCAAGAAAAGTAGCGAGTTCAAAACATAAAGAAACTATTTTGGAAACCACGACACGGTCATCGGATAAAGTTAAAAAACTAAACAACTCTGAGAGTTCAACAAAGAAAGTCAAACCTTTTGATGTCGACGACGACGACAGTGTTTCAACGGCAACCTTGGACTCAACTTATTATGATGTGGCCAAACCATCTGCTGCTGGTAAGATAGACGATGAGACCAGCAATTCAATGAATGTATTACATAGCGATGTCAGCGATCGACGAGCCCGCAAGAAAATGAAACGCAAGCGACGCAGAGAAGCACTGCAGAAAGCAATCAACGAGGAACAAGCCACCAGTCACATTTACCTTGTGAATTATAACAAAATCCTTCAGGATCGCAACAAAGTTTTACTTGACATACTCGAGCAGCGCTCTACCGAGATTCAAGAATTGAAGCAGCGCGTCTCATATCTAGCAAAGAGTGACGATGACACGTGGTCACCCACGGAATTGGCAAAAGCATATAGCTTGCAGAAGCTAAGTCAGCCATTCTATCAATATGTACAGGACCGATATGCATTGCCTCTACCATCAAAATATGAAGTAGATCGTTTCGCAGATGATGTGCAGCTGTCTTGTGGCGTACTCAAAACATTGCTGGAAATATTAAAATTTAACGGCGAGACTATGACCGAAACGGATAAAGTAACTGTACTGCAAATATCCGAACTACAACTACGTACCGCGTACGCATACGATGCTAGAACAGATAGCATCGTTGGTCCATACACTCGCATGACCGTTTTTGTGGCCAAAGGCCTGTATAGTGACTGGAAACAGGCAGTTTACATTGGATACGATTTAGTTACACTAAAGTCCAGCTTAACCACGGTAATTGAAGAACTGCACAAAATCAAATTTTCGGTTGTTGCTTGCGTGTGTAATTACGTAGATGGAAACCAAGGTTTGTATAAAGAGATGAACGTAAGTCTGGGCTGCAACTATTTTTCGCACCCGGTCACTACGGAATTTATATACGCATTTTATTATATTGACGACTTGATGCTTGAGATCCGTAAAAGATTTCTAAGCCAAGGCTTTGTCACCGACCAGGGCAGGGTTTGTAAAATACCCCTGGTGACAATATGTCAGCAACGATTGACCAAGGTTCCTATTGCACTTAATATAATGGATGAGACAAATTCCGATATAAGTGTTGCCATGCAACTTTTCTCTAGACACACAGCTAATAGTATACGAAATGCATTGCCTCGAGATGACGAGGCTACATCTTGTGCGGATTTTCTCGATATGATGAGCTCGTTCTATCGTCTGATGACTTGCTCAAATATGAACCATACATACGATGCGTCAGACTCAAAGCAGCCGTACGGAATGAACCTAGAGTATCAGAATCAGATTCTGAACGAAGTGCAATTGAACTTCTATAAGCTTCGCAGTCCTGGCGTCACAAAAATCATTGAGTTCCAGCGTGCCACAATGATGTGTATAGAATCGTTAAAAATGCTGCAGCACTCCACTAAACAGAAGTATAAGGTGAGCTCATTTTCCACGCAACGAATAAACAAGGACTACCTGCAGGATCAGGTGTTTGCTTCGATTTTCGGAAATGCGAATAATTCAGTGACAGATGAGGAGGAGATTTCAACAAAAGCTATGTGTCCCATATCTGCGATGCAAATGGTAAAAACTACATTTTTATCAGATACTACGCCTGCTGAAGAAACACCATTTTTCTATGTTGGTCCGATTGAGGTTGGGCAACCCGAAAGCTACTATGTGAAACAATTAAAAGTGTGGCTGGCCGATAAGCACGATACTCGGCCAACTACCAGTAATGGACGATCAAACGGGGACTTTCAGACAAAGCTTCAAAAACTCGAGGAGCAGTTTAACATTGTACACGATAGTAAATTCAAGAGTGGCGAAGGTGTCGTAGCAAAGGTCACGAAACGTGTCAAGGGCCAGATACATGGAATACACGCGGATGTTGTCCGATCATTTGTGCTGCAACGCATCTTGCTGCGTACGCGATATTTGAATGCCACATTTAGTGACAGTAGGGGTGGTGGTGTTGGTGACGGTAGCTGTGGAGACGTATCTAGTAGTAATTAAACTTGCGATTTTTAGAAACTTAAGGATATTACACACTTTTAAAACGTGTTATCATTTAGTTTAATTATTAGTATTGTCATATATAGTGTTTTTTTGTAATTATTAATATTGTATAAAATATACCAATTGAAATTGTAAATTAAGGAAATAAAATGATCTGAAAAAAATCGTGTTATCCAGCCACCTGACAATCACTCTTTAGCTGAGCCGAAACGTACTGAGGCTGAAATTGAAAGGAAAAAGGATTATTTGAAATTTTAAATAAAAATGTGTTGGTACCGTGCAAAACCATAAGTTACATGGCTTGAAGATCCAACGCGACAGAAAGCCCATATTTGAAGTTGGAGCAATACAGTGCATGTGTAAATGGTGCACAGCCATAAATGGAGGCCAATGGAAGCCAAACGAAGCCTGTGTCACATCGACATTCTGCGATTCAAGCACAATTTTTAACTCTTTTTCCATTTCATGTACTAAAAAAATTTTTTAAGTGTTAATAACATACTATTTGCGTATTTGTCTTTTACTCACTTAGAGGTCCGTGCTGAATTGTCAACATGCTGGCATCTTTGATGTGTACTTTTGGAAGAGCCAGATAATGATGATCCGACGCCGGTTTGATATCTTTAATAATCATAATTGCATCGTTCTCAAATAGCACCTTAGTATCAGCAGGCTTGCCTGTAATTATGTTACAGAAAACACAATCTTTGTTAATAAATGCCGTCATGACTCTTTATTTTAAAATTTAGATACACCAAATTTTGGGTAAAATAATTAAATTTAAAATCGAAAAGTTATATCATATGTATACAAATCAAAACAATTTCGCATGCACATTCCACAATGCACATTTTATTATGAAGCTAGAAGCAATGAGAAATGGCCTACGTTACTTCTATTTTTGTTTATATGGAAATGGAATGGAGGGGAACGCGATAAATATGACTTTGACAGCATTTTCGAATTCGAAGATAAATAAACTGTGCGAGAGTGCGAGCTGCGAGTGCGAGTAGCACACAACCACAGTGGCGTCGAAAAAGTGATAGCAAACGTAATAGCAGATAGCAGTAGCAGTCGCTCTCAAAGCAAAGCGGATGAAAAAAGGGCAGCCTAATTTAATATCAATTCGCACCAGTGTTTTCTTTCTGTGCTTTGTTTTATTTGCGCATTGCTTGAATATATCCTAAACGCCACAAATTTACGGATGCCTTTGTTCTGCTGTTCACCATGAATAACCTTAAAGCGCCCTCGCTGCAATCCTTGCTGGAGTCGGACCGGGGCTCTAACGACAGCCTGCTGGCCGAGTCACTTCAGCTGGACATTGAAGAGGTAAATATTTACAGTTTTGTGTATTTTATTTTTTGTGTACGCTTATCTAATCATATCTAATTGAATTTAATTTAATCTATTTTAGTTAGATGACATCGAGTATGCAATACCTGCACTAAATTCACTGCCCACCTTAGAGAGTATACTGAGCGATTTAGATGGTGACTCTGACATCATATCAGAAGGTGGCTTGACAGTTGCTACGCCCACTCCTTCAATGGACGATGCAGCCCCTAAAACGGGTACTATTTTACGGCACATTGTCTTGCAAGGTGTCTCCGCACAAATTTCATCTGCTGCTGTAAGATATTGATTTTTTATAATTATTATTATGTAAATTAATTCTGTATACATTTTAAGGATCGCATTAATGCGGGTCTCTCATCATCGGTTGCAGTATCTGAGATGATAGCCGTTGGCACATCACATGGACACATCTTAGCCTTCGATCTAATGCAAACGTTACGTTGGTGCTGCCAAGAGCATAGCAGTCAGGGAGCCGTATCAGCACTGGCCTTTAATCAAGAAAATACGCGGCTTTTGGTGGGATTTGCTAGAGGATTTATTGTGATGATTGACACACATTCAGGTGACACAATTCGGGCCATGTCAGATGTGATTACTCCAAACAGTGGAGTGCTGAACCTAAAGTGGACAGAGAACGGTTCGACTGCATTGTGCTCGGACTCGGGCGGCTCGGTTTGGACACTAAACTTTACACGACGCCTTGGTATACGTGGCTGTGCTTCCCGTTGTATATTCAGCGGTGCTCGTGGTGAGGTTTGCGCTCTTGAACCACTTTTCTTTTACAACATGGAACATCCACTGAAGGCGTACTGTATTGCGGCCATGGCAACATTGTCTAAGTTTGTTGTGGTCACAGTGCGTCCACGACTGAAAGTTATCAAGTTCCATGCACTCAGTGGTCCATCCGACTGCTTGCCATTGCTTGCGTGGCAAATGGTTCTTATCCAATCAGCTGACACAAGCCGTGTCATCGATCCCGTCTTGGCTGCTGCACGCGGTAATCACCTATATTTTCATCAAATATCTATGCGTTCCGGGAAATTATCGTTAGTGTTCCTTCGTCACGTGACACTTGCATACAATTTGCTAGCTCTACATTGGTTAGGACCAAAGACATTGGTTTGTCTAGATACATCAGAAATTCTCCACTTAAACGATGTGCGAACCAACAAAGAGCTTGAGTCTATCGATCTTGCTGCGGCTGGTCTTATTTATGGATCTTCACAGTTTAAAGGTCATGCAACAGGCGGTAATGTGTCTCCTGCTCTTGCACTTGCCGGCACGCATGCCTGCTATAGTTCTGTGATTGCAAAAGGATCTCAGTTGTATGTACTGGGTGCCCGGTCTTTGCACTCTGTAACGGTACGTGCTTGGAGTGACCGAATTTCTCATTTAGTTTCCGGGCACCGTTGGTCAGAAGCATGTACGTTGGCTGTAGACGGATTCAAAGCAGCTGGTGATCGCATGCATCGAAAACAAATTGCACTTGATCGCGTGCTTCAACTGCTCGATGAATATTTAATTGCCACATCCAGATCCCCCGAACTTTGTCTTGATGCAATGATGAACTGTTTGATCGAGGTACAAGCGTTTGATGTACTTTGGCTGGAATTATGGGATCGTCTAACAATAACTGACGGTTATTTGGTGCTTCTTACTGAACACATCGAGAACGGACACATTTCGTATATATCTCCTGTAGTGTCACAGGCGCTTTGTGAGTACTGGCTTAAGCGATATCCTGAAAAAGTCGAAGAGATCGTGCTAAAACTAGATTGGCGCTGTCTAGATTTACATCTAGTGCTGACCGCAGTAAAACGCGAAAAACTTTTTAACGCTCAAATATATTTGAGTACACATGCACTATCCGATTACATATCGCCATTAACTGATTTGATACCGTTAGTGCTAGAGGAGGATCGAAATCTAGGAAATCATCTACTGGTATATGTGTCGAGTTGTTTAGCTGGACGTGGATATCCTACAGGTATTATTCCCGTAGATATGATTGCAACAGTTAAGCATGAGGTAAGTTTTTAATTTGTAGTTTTTTTAGTATAAGGAAATATACTAATACTTTGGTTTGCAGGTTTTACGCTGCCTTACGTCAATCCACTCAAAATGCTCGGCTGACTCGGAACTGTCGTACCCATACCTAAGAACATTATTAAAATTTGACACTCGAGAAACGCTTAACGTGATTTCTTTAGCCTTCCAAGAGAAAGAATTCTCTGGTCAACTTGGTCAATCCCATCGACAGCGCATTGTTAACATTTTACTCGAAATAATGACTCCAGACACAACTACGGTAAGTAATCAAAATATACCGTTCTTCCAAAATCTATTAACACAACATATTTTTCAGTGGTCAGAGATTGGATGTCTACTAAATTTCATATCACAGCAAATTGCAAGCGGAAGTTTGCCTGAGGATACAACTCTGTTACAAAAGGTGGTTAGCTATCTTCGCATGGAACACATTCAAGACGAAACTTCGCGCCAACACGCTGAACGTGAGCACGCTTGGTTGGAATTGTTGACCACTGAATGCTTGTCTCACATCTCACATGCAGAGCACCTACACATGGCCCAAAAAGCTAGCTGTTATCGTGTCGTTGAGTTTTTACTGGAGCAACAGAAAAGCTATGGTGAAATTCTTAACTGTTATATTCGAGATGATGGGCGCCACGTAGAGATTTGGGGCTACATTAAACGACACGTGCATACCGAGTGTCGTCAGATCCGTTTACAATTACGTGAGTATTTTCGCGAACTCCTCATTATCGATCACATCGAAGTCACGTCTATCATTGTTGATCACTACGCCCAAGTGATTGAACCGTTTATACAAATGCTGGACGACAGTCCCAAGTTGCTGTTCGTATTTTTAGGTGCACTATTTAAGCAAGGCGTTAAAATTGATTCCGTACACTGTGAGTCATACGTACGTTTGTTGTGTAAATACTCACCTGAACACGTCGAGAGGTTCTTGCGTTCTAATGATTCATATCGCCTGGACGTTACCCTGGAAATGGTGCGTGAGCACGATGAACTGTTTGACAGTACTATATATCTTTACGAAAAACAGGGTGATTTTCAGTCTGCGTTTCTAATTGCATTAGACCTTCTGAAGGAGGCTCCCGAGAGTACAGTTGATGATCGGGCACTTGAAGTAAGCGCCCTGTGTACACGAGCCTCGCATCAGCTGGGAGATATTGAGCGCGAAGAATTATGGTTTACATTTCTTCGACTGATATTACCACGTCCAAATCTAACACAGGTCACACGAAATATCCTGCATGCTGCTAGTGGACACGTTGATTTGAGTCGGCTAGTGCAACTTGTACTCGGTTCAAGTATCTCAAATGGTAATTTTGGAGATATCAAACATCTGCTGGTTAGCATGCTGTCAAATTCTAAATATGAAACACTGCTCCTGGAAACGACATCAAAAGTGCTGGGCCGAGATTTACATGATATGCTTGAAAAAGATCGACAAATGGCCTCTAAAGCCGTGTGCGTGTTTTCTGTGCGGTGTGTGATGTGCCAGATATCTTTAAGTCAAGTATTCGATGACGTTGTTGTGGTGATGGGTGCATGTGGACATGCTGTTCACAAAAAGTGTTTGGTAAAGATCCAGACGAATGCTAGCAGTTCTAGTGAGCCAACTAATAACATGCAGTGTCAGTGTTCATGTGGCACATCTATTTCAGATGACACAGAACTGCAATTGTCCAGACCACGTAGTGACATTTTGACTAAATCAGACACTAAACGTCCAACAAGAACGCCACTTGACTTGACCAGTAGTTTTCTACAAGTAGAGGCACCGCCAAGAATCGGAATTGGAGGTATTTAGGTATCAATAACGTATTATTTTAAATTCTACATATATTACAAAGTTTTACATA
>JAAAKO020013687.1:0-16942 GCA_010015015.2 Bolitophila cinerea
ATTTAAAGATATTTGCTATATCTATGCTTTGCCTTTAGAGATTTTATGTAGAATAATATATATATATATATATATATATATATATATATATATATATATTTATATCTTAAATAAAGATCAATCATGATCTGAGATAAATAGACCACTGTATAAATGAATTATTGTCTCAATCTTCATCATCATTTCAATCTAACCTCTCCAAACTTTTGACTTTGGTGAATTCTAAGAAATTTGACAGCTAATTGATGTACTCATCAATAATATGCTTGTTCTTGTTTGTCGCCAATTAAAGTCAATGCAAATTTTCAAAACCCATTCTGTATATAATTACCATAATTATTACGTTCATTTCAAAATTAGCCAATTTCGAAATCCAAAGACACATTGCAAAACCTAATATGGACAAATACGTGTTGCACCATCCACATCCAATAAACTAAAGAGAAACACGCTCCATACCACCGCGCCGATCGGCACCACCCTTGTTTTCTCCATGTGTATATAAATCGAAACACATAAACATTGACTCGCGTTGACCGAGTTTCTGTCCCATCAATCTTTACGCCAACGCGCTGCCGTGCAGGTGATTTCCAATCACTTCAATATAGCATCAAATTACGCATTGATTTGATATGTACATAAATACTCGCACAAACAGAGACACATATAGAGTATAACTGACATTATATTGCCATAACTGTATAATATAGAGCGAGCAAACATATGTATATAAATATATACACACATCAGACAGCACACGCGGTCGCAATTACCATCGATCACCTTCACCTAAACTGGGTATAATTACAAGAAGGCTTTAGAAGACGCGGCTTACTTTGTAGGTCGTATTTTTTAGGTATTGCCGAGCATGTCTGTTTGCTCTATCCATAATCATATACAAGTTTAGTGGCACTGATTTTATATTATGAATGAGTTATGTTTTGAACGACTGAGGAGATTGAGGCGGAGATTGTGTGCGTGTGTTAGTAAGTTTTTTTTTTAAAATGAGTAATTTTGAAACATTTATAACATATCGATTGCTATTGCATTCCATTCATCATCAAACCCGAGATAGCTATAAGGTATTTATGTTTTCTTCGATTTACTCCGTAAGCTTTACGCAAAAAGCTGCTAGCCAAAAAAAGCTCCACACACACGCTTACTTTTATATGTCCTATCCTATTTTTATGTTTTACTAAAAAGGCAGAATAAATGACTAAATTAAGGTCGGCATTTTCTCTAGATCCACATATAAAATTTTTGGTATATATTATAAAGCCATAAATATGGCTGTGTACCGTCGATGCACGTTTTTGACTGCCAGTAATAAAAAACGGGCCAAATCACGCGACGCCCATAAATCCTGAGCGCAAAAATATCTATTATTTGTCTATATATTGAAAATAATTTTCGAATAACATACTGCCTTTACGCGAGAGCGACACAGAGAGAGTGGTAGCGCCACTGTGGAGGCTCGTGGTCGTAATATAGTCAAGGTGTTTTTATGGGTTGCTATATTTAAATGGATAAAGACAAATTACAGTAGTGCTTTTGTAAGTGAAGGTTTGTCTTTTATTTATTTATTTTTTTGTTGTTTTTGGAAAAAACAATATTTTTTAACATTTTTGAGAAGGGGTTATCAAGATTATTGAGTGCGTGTGTTTTTTGGTAAAATTATTTAAAGTACAGTTCAATTAAGATAAGAGACTTGAATTTTCGGCTTTAAACAAATATACAAATATGAGAAGAGAGACAGTAGGACACTCTCCAAAAAAAATAGCAATGAATATGCAAATACAATGAAGCGAGGCTTCCCAAGACGTCATCCTTTTTAAATAGTTCAGTGACAACCAGTCCATAATGTACGACCTAAAAGCTAAAAGGAACCCAAAACCGAATTATCAGAGGTCAACAAGAAAATGGAACATGGAATGACATTTCTCGAAAAAAACAATGCTCAAGCGCAATTTTTTTTTTTTGTTTTTTTTTTGTTTTTCCTTCATTTATAGTTTTTTGTTGTTTTTTTTTGTTTTTCTTTGTTGAAACCTACGCAAAAGCTAATAACCCGCATTCCTATTAAAAAAGTTCATATTCCTAGACGACCGGGGATTTTAGTAGTGCCACATGAAGAATAAGAATTAAATCAGTAGGCGAAAATATCTAAACTCACTTCGATTACAAGATAAAAGTATTCCTGAATGAAAAATGCCTTAAATCGAAGGGCAATAAATTTAATATAATTTAATTCCATGGAACCGAATTAAAAACTGAATTTCTCGATTGTCACGCTCATCTGGATTAATTCTAACACTGAAAAGGTGTGCGCAAAAACTTCTCTTTTCAATTATAAAATCCATAATTTTTCCGCAAAGAATTCAATTCAAAGGAATACAAAAACCATTTTCCACATACATTTTCTAGTATTTTCTGCTATGCGGCGGGCAGCGAGCCCTTTAATATAAAAAAATGCTACATATACAAATAAATATGAGCTGCCTTCTATGTGCAATGGCACGTGTGTTTTAACACAATCGTGGCACGCGCATTTTTCGCGAAATGAAAATCGACTTTTCCGAACATTCACATTTTCATGTACGCTATAGTCGTCGTCGTCGTATATACAAATCCTGTGCCATTCGTGCGGTAAAAAATAATTATACAAATGATGTCATGATGTACTATACTATATAGAGTTATAGAATATGATTGTTTTGTAGTACCATAACCAGTTAAAGTTGGGACAAAGACAATAATACAAAATGTATGTTATTGTTTGGTTACATTTAACTCGAATACCATTAATATTACACTTCAATGGACGGAGCTAAAATAAATTATATGTTTTTAGGGATGTATACCCTTATAGCGAGATAATTCTCTTTTTGAGAAAATGTCCTAAAGGGGGGTTGGTTTTAAAGTGCAAAAGCCTGGTTTTAAATTATTTTTGTGAAGGTAATTTTACAATTCACGATATAAAGCTACAAACAAGTATATTGTCTTGCCCCATCTTAAAATGGCCCAATTTTCGGTGTCCTATTTAATACTGGTCTAATGGTATAATTTTGAAGGTAAAAAATCTATTGTTTTGTTTCAGAAATACATATTTTTTTCTATGTACCAAAAATAATAATAAAAAAAATAAAAATTTATTATTTTTCGCGTTACAACCAAGCAAACAGTTTACTATACATATATTATTGTCCCAACTTGAACTGGTTAGGGTAGTTTATGTGTACATATATTTGTGCGTATTGTTTTCCATGTAATAGCTTAAAATACGCGGAATATGTACATATACACACTCATTTTGTGTGTGTTTGTGTTTTTTTCAGTCTATGGTGGACGTGGAGTAAAAAGTTTGTTGGGGTTTTTCAGGCTGACAGACACTTTCGCTGGTTTCCACATAAAATAACATCATAATCATCGCATAGTTGCAGAAATATATAGATTGTATAGAACATGAGTACATGTACAAAGTTGTGTGGGGCTCATAACAAAATATACGGGTAGACAAATATATATAGATACAATAATTATATATGTATAGGGAATATATAAATATAATATACGTTTAATCGAGTCCAACACGCACATTGACAATTTTCGTATGAATTACGAGGAGCTGTGGTTGTGTTTTTCGTTGTATATATACTTATCGCAAACAAAACGCTCTCTTTCTATATCTTTATCTCTTTCTATCTCTATCTCTCTTTCTCTTAATACTTATATATCGTCGTGCCGTGTGAAATGTACATAGACTGTAATTATGTGTTTATACATTATGATCATGCTTCATAAATTCGTAGCTCGTATGTGTTTGTTGGCGCCCTTTCGTTGTGGCACATGAATCACTTTACATCCCTTATTCAGGACAGCCAATTACGACAGTAAATTATGTCCATATGTTCATATAGGCTATATCCATATAGAAAATATGAAAAGATATATATAAAATGAGCAAAATACCGCGATTAGCACCCTTATATCATATGCAATGGTGTTGCCATATGCTATTAAGTATTTACGCTTTGCTCAAGTGTGTGTGTAGAAGAATATTCTACTCGTGTTCCGTTTAGAAGTTTGTCAGTGCTTAACATCGATTGTGTTTTGTGGTTTGATGGTTAGTTTTAGCTGCGACGAAAAATATATACCAATTTTAGGCTTGAAACTACCTTATTTTCCAAGGGTTTTTATTTGTTTACTGATGAGTACTACTAATGATTTATCAGATCGATTATTCAGGTTATAGACAATTATTGTTAATATATAATTTAAAGTTGATAAAATTTACAGTAATTGATAACTTATAATTATTAATCAATATTCAATAAAAATAATAACTAATAGATAATACATACATTTGATATAATTGATAATTATATAAATAAGTGTTTGGTATAAAATTTAAGGTTTTCAATATATATATAATTAAAAAAGAGGGAAAGAGAATCTAACCCCCGTTTCAGGAGATATTTAAAAAAAAACGTCATATTTCATACAATTTGACATAGAGAGAGAAGGGAAGGGGGAAAACGAAATAAATTATGCTATTTTTAAAATGTCAAACAGCCCTTAATTGCCAAAAAATATATATTCTCTATACATATGCTTGATTTTGTTCAATTTCGTATGAGTCAGCCGACCACGAACTAAGGTTTAAATGTCCTAAAACCATATTAAGCTTACACTGCCCTAAAAAGGGTGTCCACGGCCTTAAATACTGAAGGGCTGTATAGGTTTGACCTTTTACAAAATAAAAGCATCCTATTTCGCGCACCTGTATTGTATTATTTGTTTATGAGATTGATCAGATTGATGAGGTTGATAATAAATAATAATAAAATTATTAATTTAAAAAAATAGAAGAGTTTATTGACATATGTGTATAAGATTGGTATGATTTTTGAGATTGATGACCTATAAGTTTGAAATGGTTTTAAGATTTATGAATTTATGGGTTTAATGGGTTTATGGCATTTATAAGATGTACGATAATAATGAGATTGATGTGATTTATGAAATTGATGATGTTGATGAGATTTATTAGATGATTCGATTATTTGTTTTTTTTTAAGATATATGAGTTTGAAGAGCTTTATATACTCGTATATATAGCATTTGATGAAATGTACGAGATTGATGAGATTAATTTAGTGTACATTGAATAGATATTCTTTTTAAAATTGTTGATTGAGATTGATGTTGGTATTGATAAAATGTATGAGGTTGAAGAGGTTGATAATAGTATAGGTTATATGAGATTGATGATATGGATTGAGATAAGTGAGATTTATGTGCCATTGATAAAAGGTTTGAGATTGATGATATGGATTGAGAATAGTGAGATTTATGTGCCATTGATAAAAGGTTTAAGATTGATGATATTTTTGAAATTGAAGAGGTTAATAAAAGGTTTTAAAATGGTTGAGATTGAAGTTATTTTAATTAAATTAATTTAACCTAATTTAACCTAATAGATTTATAAAAATATAGGTATTTAAGATTGACGAGGTTTATGATTTTTATAAGATTTTATGAATTTTATAAGATTGGATGAGATTGGATTTTATTTAAAGATTTACCTTTTCATATTTAACACTAAAGATGGCGTTCGTGGGCTTACAAATGTAACATTCGAAAGAAAGATATGAAACGAGAGATAAATAGTTATAAAATTAATACTAAACCGTTTCTAAAACAATTTAAAATAGTTTTGCTTTGTTCTTTGCGATCAACGAGTTGGTTGAATAAATATAGCTCGACACCGCACCAAAAATGCCTGGAATGTTTAAAACTTTAATATAATACGGCAAAATTTGTATGCAGTTTTATGCGGTAACCGTGTGTGGGTGGCGCATCCGGCTGTGCACACAATCATATATAATATGTATTCATAATATATATATATATATATATAAGTATTATAAGTCTAACTAAATAAAGTGTATAGAATAAAATATAATTATGTTGGCTTTAGTGTACATTGTATGCATTTTGGTGCGGCGGCACCATTATATTATTATTATTATTATTATCATCAGCATTTTAGCATTATAATTATTATGTGTATACTCTCTGGGAATATGAAACGGTAATTGCACGGTGCGGCTCGGCGAAAGATTGAATAATTATTGCAGCGGGGTTGCAAGGGGTTGGGGGGCAACGATAGCTCAGTTGTGGGGTGTGGTGTGCTACTTTTTGCTGTGCTATCCGGTATTTAATTATGCAAACTTTGCTCTCTTTTGTGTGGGCAAAATGTGCATTTAATACATATATAATAATAGAGGTATTTATATAATTATGAATATATTTATAAATATATATATTAAATTATTTAAATTTGCACATTTGCACAAATGTCAAGTCAAAGGGAGTCAGAGTTTTGTACAGTTTTACGGAAATTATACTTAGCTTAGCCGAGGCGTCAGTTTCAAAATTAAACAGCTGAAGGCTCTACTCTGTTTCTGCCAGAGAGACTATATGAAAGGCGTAAGAGATGCGTTTATATTGAGCGGATTAAAGGAAGATATATACAGAGTCATGATAGTAAGTTGAGATGATAGTTGAGTTGACATGATAATGTGTTTTGTAGAAATCAATTTTTTATACTATTGGGTGCTGCGGCGAATATATTTTGCTAGCATTTTATGGCGAAATATTGGTTAGCTAAAATTTTAGGTGTAAACATTTTAATGGCACTATTATAGTTCGTGCAATAAGTAGAAAATGTAGAAAACTATTTTTTCAGTGTACATGGAAGGCGTGAAGATTTTTTTACTATATCTAAATTTTTGGGCTTTATCTGTATACAATAATATATTAAATCAAATATAATATATAATTTTTTTTTTATTTATTTCCTCCAATCTCCCCCACCGCCCGCAACCAGTTACTTGCCAAATAATTGTTCATTTCACAGTTCACACACGCCATTTATACGAAGGTTCATACATTTTAAATCATACAAATTTCAATAAACTCAAACTTTCGTTTTTTCCATTTTGAAAAATAATAAATAATAAAACATGCACACACACATATTCACACACGATTACATGACTGCTGAGCGGAAACCCTCTATAATGCGCATTTCGTGCCTATAATCGCGTTGTAAGATTAACAACCTAACAACATTCTTAAATACAAAGTTTCCAGGTAACTATACTATACTATATATATAATTTATTTATAGAACGTTAACATACATTCGTTTTGTTTGCATTAGTAATTATTTAAAATAATTTCACGTTGGCGGCACGGTTTCGTGCCGATATTGTCACGAGAAGGTCGAAACTGACGCGGCGATAGTCGCCACAAATGATGGCGAAGGGCAAAGCGCACGCCTCGGGCGCGGAGTTTGAAAAGTAGGATTATTATTATAGTTTTTTTGTCGTTGCACTTTGGAGGCATTATACTATACTATTTTATTGTCTAGATATGCACGAACATTTTGAATAACAAAGTTTATAATTTGGCATATATAACGTTAAAGTATTTTAAAAGGGTTTGCGTGACCGCACGCATTCTGTATTGAGTAAATGCGCGCATTTGGGGTGGATGCGACGCCCACCGGCCGGCTACACCCCAACCCCACAATCGTTTGGACACATCGCGCGCGTCAGTTAAAACTGACTTGACGCGTGCTTCTGATCAATCCGTCAGAATTAAATAAAGGCGTGAATTGTGAAAACGCTCGCAGGTGCTATTTGTCACGTTCATAATAACAATTGCATGGGATATTTTTATACAAATAGACGCGATATTTATTATAGATGGATATAAATTTAAGGTTTTTGTGGCACAGTCACATAAATAAAAACCGATAATATATGGCTTAATACTGCGGAAGTCGGGAGATTATTTTCTTGAGCTTTTGTATAAAAAATATATATCTACTATCTCCAGAGGATTTCCGTGTAATGTTGTCTAAGTACATCAGCCAAGGTATACGCATGAGTATACATTGACGACTATACCCTTTAAACAAGAATGGAATACTCCTCCCTGGGGAGTTCCTCAACTTTTTAAAGGAACCTACCGTAGGTATCACTTATATGCTATATATATTATACATATTATATATATTATATTTATTTTTTTTATAAATTATATTACATGGTGTTATCATTTAAAATATTTTTTAATAATCTTCAATTTCATGTATTAACCACCTTTGCAAAATATTAAGATAGCGTTTATGTATGTCTAACGGTAATATGTTGTGTAAAAGAAAATTCATCATAAAAGAAAATAACGTTAAATTTATATTTTGCAGGAGAACTCAGAAAATTCATTTAGACAAAAATGCACTACCAAAAATCCACAACAAAAACTGGGAATGTGTATGCCAAACAAAAGAAATGAATAAAAAGGAAAACCAAGCCTGCCTTCCAATGAATAGATTTCACGACACGAGGAATGCATCAAAAACAATGGCTTTTTTTAATATAAAAGTATATATTTAACAAATATCGTAGAAAACTTTTCAGCTCATAAATCCAATCTGAAAATTCTGAATCTTTATAGAGACGAAATTCTCAAATCTAGGAATTCCATTCGTCTTCTGATCAAAACAATAAATACATTATCACCAAATTTACCTTTTGCAAATCATAATTACTTTCTAATATTGATCAGACATCCGACCACGATTTTATTCCTCATATGGCTTCAATTTCAGGTTTAGGTGTGCAGACGGGGAGACAGTTTAACAAGGATAAACTACAAAAAAAAATATTTGCGTTTGTTTATATAAACGCGTCCTCTAATTGTTAAATATTTAAACAAATTCTACGTTCGCAGCTTTATTTAAAGCTAAAATATACATATATATATATATTCATTAAAATAAGGTACAGCACATCGAAAGCGCAAGCGCGTACAGATAAAGGTAAATAAAATCTAGTACTATTATTTTACGTTTTACATATATTTACTTGTTTTACAATATCTGGCTAGATTCTGATGTATACATATAAAAATGTTTAAAAAAATTCTTCATACACGATAAAAACCTCATCTTATATCTAAAATTTGTGTGTATAATAAATAAATTAAGTTTCTTTGTCGCGTTTTTGAGGTGGCTTTGGTCACGATGATTGTGTATAGTGTGGTATCCGTCAGGCTGCAAGTGTTGCTTGAATTTCTCATGTGAGGGTGGTGGCTTCTCTCAGGACTCCCAAAAATTACGCTGAGCGCCAGAAATAAATTCTGCCATAATAGCTCCATTAAGGTAACAAATGCACAACATCAATAATATTATCTTTATATAGTATAAAATCTGTAGATTCTAGACGATAGAAAAAACACGCGATGGTCAGGTAGTATCTTCTAGACAGCCATGCGTAGCGGATGCGCAATTTCGGCACGTCGTCGAATCGATTTCAGGCGTTGATTGCAATAGACACGCAGAAATATGGCCAGAAACACGATGAGCACACCAAAGATACCCAGCGAAGAGATGTGGTGCTTGTACACGAGGCATGACAACAGAATCGCGATGGCCTGACAATGAAAATCGTATATAGTATTTGACAATATCTTTGAAATTAAATGAAGGTATACCTGTCGCAGAGTCATGATAATCGTAAAAGCCACCGGTCCAAAGGTGGCGATTGTATAGAATATGAACAGTTGTCCTACGGCTGAGCTCACGGACAAGATCACGCAGTCCAGCATAAATGACGGATGCTGGGAATAAGATACCAAGTCGTTAGAGCATAATTAAAATATTTATACAATTATTTATAGATTTACCTCGGACGCAAAATCCAGCGACTCCAAGAATCCACCCTGAATGGACAACGAGGCGGCCGTGAATAGTGTACTGAACAGATTCACGCCACACATCATCTGGATCGAGCTCATCTTGTACGTCTTGAACAGATCTCCTTGCCAGTTCGACGTAAAACTATCGAATGTCATGTACAGCGTCAGCAATAGCACACCGGTTATGGTGGTAATAGAATTTCCCTGACTTCCATTGGCGCTGCCCATCAGAAAGAATACCATGCCACAAGAGATAAGTATGGCAGTCAGGTACTCATAAAACTCATATTTTGTGCGTGACATCACTTTGCCCATCAGCATCACTGGCAAGATCTTACACGACTTAGCCAGTACCTGTGTTGGGAAGCTAACGAACTTTAGCGCTTCGTACTGGAACCATGTACTCATAATGTTCGATAGGGAGGCAAACGAGTACTTGAACAACGGTGCTTTGTGACGCGTCTGCTGCTTCAACGAGAGATACGCGCCAGATATGGCAAACGCAAGTACCCGGTTGGTGAACACCAGAAACTGAGAATCCTTGAAGAACGTCTTCTTGCCCTCAGCGTTTTGGTACTCGCGTGTCATAATCTTCTCCTGCAGTAGACCCCATGTGAGATACGAGCCCATCAGACCGACAAAACAGTAGCTGATCAGCACAAAGTCTCGAACGGCTGTGTTACCCAACTGTTTGATGACCGAGCTGGCATCTAGACGGTCCACATCGATGCCAGTCAGACAGAAGCGAAGCGTGGCTGGTAAAAAACCGCTTTCTGCAATACATTACAATTATCAGTCCTATTCTACATCTCAAGTAAATTACGAATCACTAATTACCATTGCGTTCCAGGTACTTTATCCGCTTGGTGTACTGGTAGATCAGGATACCGGGTACAAAGACACACGAATAGCCAAAACAGTTAACCATCAGCTTAATAAACCATCCGTACTCGATGGCATGCTGGTCGATTAGCTGCGACAGGGTGCGATCAGAGCCTTCGCCGCCCAGCAGCAGACGCACGTAGTTCGTCAGGACATAGATGCAGCTCAGCGTGCCCAGAACAATTAAACTATAACAGAAAAGAAATATTAGTAATACTCTTAAGAAATCAAATAAGCTGACTCTCAGAATATAGTAATTTTTATAAAAAAAAAACAATTTTAAGACACCCGGATAGCTCAAATACCACAGGAATATAATTCGTGACTCATTCTCACCAGATAATAATGTCCGGCACCACATTTCGACCCATTGTCTCGGTTTTTTCAATTCTCTAGGCGTCAGGGCCGCAAAAAAAGCACAATGTTTGCAAATTCCCTTCCGATTTCCACGTTGACACAGATTCTCACACAGAACTCTACTCTACGCAGTCCACAAATGTTACATTACGACATAGAAATAGTTTTTTTTATATTTTTTTGTTGTTTGTTATTATTTTTATAACTTGTTAGCGCAAAATCGGAATTCGCGTGTTTTGTAATGAGAGTTCGAGTTGCAATGCAAAGCAAAGCAACAAGAAAGCAGAGCGAAAGTGAATGGGAAATGTCAGCTGTCGCAAAGTTGACAGTTCGCCGTGGGAGTGCGTTCACGATTTGTCAATTTTGATACAGCGGTTTAGTTTTACGCGCTAATATTTAAAAAATGCTGTACAATAATCGATTATTAAATGAATTGTATAATATAAGTTAAGTACTAAGTTAACAGTTAAGTTAAGTTTTATGTTAAGATAAGTAATTTACAGTGTTATCACGTAAAAAAGCGATCGTTCAATATCGATAAAAACCACGTTGAATTGGAAAATTATTACTCTGTTTTGTTTATGCCTTCTTATTTTTTCCAATTCAATAATAAAATATCACTGTTTTGATCAATATCAAATCCCCTTTCATTGTTTTTTTCGGTTTCGCCGTGAGGATTTTTTACAACCGCACACCTAAAAACTTATTGCCATCAATAAAAATAATATATTTTTTAAATTAAACATTTTAAAAGTGGTCTAACTTTAGAATGTCTGCCGTGTGCTCTTTAATATGTGCTAAGCAATGTTTTGATATCTCCAAACTTTTACGGCGCCAAAATTCAAACAAAGATCACTTACAACGTCGGTACTATTTTAATGGTAATTGGAAACATTTTGAAATACTCGTGTAATCCACCGTCGTCGATGTGGCCGTACTTGGAAATAACAAATAACTAAAATTTTACCTCTAATACAATCTTAAAAAAACATGTAAACGTGCAAGTGTCTAAAATACAACGCACGGCATCATTAAAAAGTGCGAAATCAAAGCGAATTTGAGGTAAATCGAACGTAACCTCAAATCAGACGCGTTGCGTTGCGATGGCGGTTTTAAGATTGATCAATTTAATCAGTGTTTAGTTATATATATACGTATTGAAATATATATATATATATATACATATATACAGACAATTCAATTGTATTTATAGTCCATTTTTGTGTGTTGTTGTTGTAATGTAATTACTGTTACTGTTTACCTTCGATTGCGTGTGCCACAAGACGCGCGTGTGGGTGGACACTTGATCCATTGATATTCGCACACTGCGAGCAATCGGTGTTCACATAATGGACATTGTATTATAAACATCGTTGATCGTTGAGCCACGCCAGGTAAACATCAGGTAAACATATATACACTTAAACAGTGTATAATATATGTATTATAAATATATAGCAGAATCATATTGCGACACGCGCTCGCGGAGCGCTCTCCGCATACCAATTACCGTTTTGCGTTTATTGAATACCCCCAAAAAAAACGTTTGGTACATGTAATTACATTCATTAAGCACATGTTTAGCATACAATTTTTCATGTGTATACAATTACACCTATATTATTATTATTAACTTTTGCGTCTCTTATTTGCTTCCTTTGTGTGTAAACGCGCGCACGATGCGGCCCAAATTACATAAACGGACGACGCTGCGTTTTCGCTCCGTGACATGGCACAGCACGGCCGGCGACAGCGCATAGCGTGGCGTGGCGATGGTGGTGCGGTGCTGGTGTGACCCTGCGCAAATATTACGTACATATATTTAACACGAAGCGATTGCCTAACCAGCGACTATATAGTAATATTATAAGAGAGTGTGTCTTGGAGATTAATTGAAAGCCGAGCAAGAGATGTTGCGCGCGGGCGCAAAAGCTTATTGATGATTTGCAAAAACGGGCACAAACGGACTCGCGGCTGACTCGGTGGTGGCTGGCGATGGCGATGTCCTCATGCGATGTGGCAGATCATTGATTAATTGCAGACACGTCCGAAACTAGAACAGCCTGGTGGAATGGTAAGTAGATATGTATATATATATATATATATATAATATATATACAAAATTGTAACATATATATTTGATGAGGATATTGTATGTAGAGGAAGGTCAAATCCGTACAAGGTACACAAGAGAAATATTTATGAATCACACTCGAGATTAACTATTTATAAATAATTTCAATCTACACATAACCTATAAGTTCACATCATATGAATCGTGTTTGCTATATATGATTTATAGAGAATAAAAAAGCCTATACACAATAACCTACCATAAACTCTATATTTGCTATCAGAATGGCGATCTTAATTGAATTTTAAATCGCGTGCAGTTATATAATTATACTAAAGACCGCAGCGCCATCTGTGTAAATGCAGTTTTTGTGCGATTACATCGAAAGCGTGTTTTAGTTATGGTATAATTGAGCTTAATTGTAATATGTCTTAGGCGCATAATGGGATCCGTTAATTGGTGGCACCAGTTTGGTGCATTATAGAATAAAAATTATGACTTTTCTGTAGCAGCTAGTTTATAAGCTGTTTTGGGTAAGTTTAATTTAACTTTTCGGCTGCAGCTAATAATTATCTAATATAGTTTATATAGCTTAGCTATAAAGCTATATTACAATCATACAAACTTAGCTTAAACTTTCCTGCAACAAAAATGCTGTTGGATTGGCGCCAATTTAGGCTGTGAGATTGAATTTTTTGTGGTGGTTTGTGCGGAGATTCCGGATTGCGTAAAGGACTCGATTTAAAACTCGATATTCGGCAAGAAATGCGCTTATGACTTTACATGACAAAAACTGATGGATGACTCAATTACTGACTGATTGCTTGTTAAACTTATTCTTGTAAGTTGTGACTTTCTGACCTTATAAATATATATATATATATATATATATATATATATAGATTCCCAAATTGATTGACTAATTAAATAACTGTCTGATTGATGGATTGACTAGTTAATTTATATTCAAATATATTTGTTGGTTATGGGTAGTCATCTTTCAGTGAAAATCTGTCTACTTGATAAACTATCAAACTCATTGACGGACTGAAAATAATTTACTGTTTAGGTGTAGCTGGACGCAAATATTTACCTGTATTACAAAACTAATAACTATGACTGGACAGCTAAAAGGTGATAAACCTTAAATTTTAACTGATTGGCAGTAGTCTTAATAAATAATATATATATTTTTTAAAATCGCTTCTATAAATTAAACAAACATATCTTCTAACCTTACTGTAAAAAATGTATTTCATAAAATAAATCCCTAATATAATAATCATATTCTATACATCAATCTCTGGCCCATGATCTTCATCTGCCCGTCTATTATGAATCTCGATCAGTCGAATGGCACGCAACGTTTCGGCGACCGGTCGTAAGATATGTCCACATGCTCTGGCTAGTGGCTCCAGCATATCGCACACTGACGAAAACACATTGTAGACAAGTACTAATGGTGGTTGGAGCAGTCCATTGAAAATAACAGCCAGCAGTGGTTTGATCAGATAGTCGGCGGTCATCTGAAGCACTCCCACTAGCACGGGTCGGACGAGGCTGTACAGCACGAAGCGGAACGTTTGCAGGCAGAATGCAACCGCAAAGGCCACCACAATATGTAGACTACCATACACCTCAGCCCAAAATCGGGTGGCACCGTCGATGGTCTTCTGGGCCATTGCTTCGGAGGACACGTGCGGTGGGCAGTCGGTCGTACGATAATACGCGGCGCTGCCGTGGTCGAAGTAGTAGATCTCCATGCGATCAATGAGTTCTGGAAGAAAATGGAAAAAAAAAATATAAAACTTTCAATTAGAGACAATATTCTATAGACCACAAACCAGTCTTCCTGTCCTTCACCTCGGGCGAGCCAAGCTCAAGTGATTTGCCACATGTCTTCACAACGAATGGATTCTCAATATAGGTTGACTGTGCTTCCGAATCTTGTTTGCCACCTTTTGTGATCGCGTCTTGTAGATGCTTGTGTTTGTCTCCAAATTTATGTTCTTTCTTCAGTGGATTCAGAAACGAGAATGCAGATGTTTTTTTCTTGACCTGGTTGCTGGACTTCTTTCCCACGCGATTGAACTCTATGCACTGCGAAAGTGTCAGTTCCGTATAAAAACAAGATTTTAATAGCTATATATAAGGTGGACTACTAACATCCGGCGATCGGTGTCCGCGTTGACCGTGTGCGTTGATCTTGTACAGTGCTGACGTGCGCGAGGACAAATCGTCAAGTCGCCCGGAGCTAGTATTGTCTGAAAACTATTAAAAAGTCTAAATAAATTAAACATTCTAGCTCAAGTTATACACTTCTGGCCGAGAATATAAGATCACCACCACCGACGGGAGAGTCTACGGCTGGCAGATGGCACACATGCTGCACTCGATCACTAGAAATGGAACGACGCTGGGAAGTCTGAGAATGGTGCGACACGAGCTCATCGTCATCTGCTAACGCAATGGATTATTGTTGCTTATTTTTCATTATTGTTATAGTTATTCATACCACTGGCCGCTTTCGACTCACGATACCTGGTGCCAGAAGATAGTATTCTTGGAGAGTTCATTTTGAATTCAATTATTTGAAAACATTCATAAACTTGACAAGTCGTGTGACAGTAAAAATCATAATAAAAATCAACCCACTTAAATTGAAAGTAGATTAAAAATTTGGTTAAAATAATCTTTCATAATATTTAATTTGGATCTCGTAATACAGATTTTGGCTTAAATCTGACAGAATGAATATGACAAATTGGTGAATTGGCTAACTTAAGATCTGCAGAACTGGCGATTGTTAAAAAAGGTCTATTGGTTTTTTAATATAGTATAAAAATTGTTTTTTTTTATAATAGTAAAAACGAGGTCCATTGATTGTTTAACATAGTTATAGTACATTGATTGTTAACATAGTAAAATGATTCCAATTGATTTTTTTACTATAGGTTAAAAGTGATACCTATTGACTTTTATATTTTTTATATTATTGTATTAATTGATATTGTACTACAGTAAAACAGAGGCCAAATGATTATTTACTCTTGAGGTGAGGTACATTTTGTTTACTAGTAAAAAAGAGACATTGTTTTTTTTAATAGTAAAAATTAAAAAAAGGCCTATTGATTTTTTTAAAAGTAAAAATGATGTCTATTGCTTTAAAAGAAACCCATTGTTTTTGTTAGCATAGTTAAAAAGATGACAATGGGCTATAACTATTTTTAAAAAAGGCACATTGATTTTTACTTTACTTAAAAAGAGGTCTATTGCTTTTTACTCTGATTCCAAAAGAGGCCCATTGATTTTACCACTATAGTTTTTTTAATTTTGTAAAAAAAATCGATGGTCCTCTTTTTATATATAAAAACAAATCAATTCTCGTGTCCTGTATTTGAATTCTTTATTTGAATATTCTGCTTTTGCAGTTGGCTTCAGTGACTAGTTATCAAGAAAACTACAATTAAAAGGTATTCACAGAGAAGATGATATACTGAAATCTCGCAATGAGCAATATAACAATATAAAATAATTGCAATGCGAAATATTAACTCGCCGCGCCGTTCTATAGCGATCGCAAACACCAAATGCCGGAACAACTATTACAACTAATCTATCTACTACTATACATAGATTTTTGTACATTGTTGTAAAATGATACATACTGTTTTTATACCCGAGAAAATGCCAAATCCGAATTTATTGCAACACATCTTGCATGTTTTGTCTCGAGAGACTTTTGAGCGGGAACAATGCGCGCGCCAAATCTGATTAAGGTAAAAGGTATTTATATGTGACTAAATTTGATTGTTTTGCGAGCGCATAATTAAAATAATGTGTGTACGATTTGAATATATA
>JAAAKO020013698.1:0-16938 GCA_010015015.2 Bolitophila cinerea
ATTAATCAGTGAAATACAATTATTAATATCAGAAGGTTTAGATGAAAGATATATTTGCAAATCATCTGCATATAGATTTAGATGGCTTGATGTGGTCTACAATACATAATTGTAGCGACGGATACATCAAGAACCATGCTCAACGCAAGTTGAGCCACTTGAACAACATTACAGCAATGGAAACCGCAAGATAATCGTGGTAGTCGACCGAAGGAAATTTGGAGGAAAGCAGTGGCTCCGGAGCTGTCACAAACTTGCCGGTAAAAAAATGAACAAGATCTAAGTTTGTATGTACTTCCGCCTCTCAAGGAGATAATATGAAATAATGTCTTCATGTTTGGTTTTACTAATTAATATAATTTTTTCAAAATTAGGTATTCTTTAATCTGAACCATATACATTTTTATGTACTGTTCAAGCAATCTTAAATATATAATATATATCTCAAATAACCTGTTTATTTATACTTTTCAAGATCGAATTACTTAAACTAGTTTTTTTTTCTCTCAGCGCAAATGATTTTCACATTTTACAAGTACCTGATATTGTATAAATTTACTCTTTAGTAATATTTCATACTACAAGTTGAACGGATTCAATGTGATATTTATTTCGTGTATTTTTGTTTAAAAAGTGATTTGTTCAGATTGTGCATAATAAATTATTGTAAGTAAAAATAATACATATTTTATGGTGCCTAATAAATAGTGATGTGTGAATAAAATAAAAAAAAACTAATAAGTGTAATATTGTTGAATGCATTGTTAGCTTGAATTATGTCTAGATCGATAAATTACGCATATTCAATTATTTCGTTTACGGAAACAAATATAGCTATAAATTATTATATATATATATATATATATCGATATTATAACTTACCGTCTTTCGCACACATGAAGGAGCATACAAGCATTATATGGAATGCTAATTTGTTCGAAGACCACAAACAATCCGAGCTATTTTATCATTCAGCACACACATTACAGCTCGCAGAAGTTAATAAAACAATATATATATTTACATTTAGTTGTGTGCGCTACGCTCATATTATACTTTATTAGCATATGTATAAGTTAACATTTGTCTTATTTAAAAATACTACTTTTTATGTCAATTCTCAGGATGAATTCCACTTCTAATTGCTGAATTTTACTGAATTTTAATAGTTCAACTGTTAACATTGTTTTACAAAATAATTGTATGTAGAAACTATATATCATCTGCAAAAACACATTTTATAATTGTGTTGTAAAAAAATATATATAATATTTAAAAAAAACATTGAAAAATATATATTTTTTTAATAATTTAATATCCTTGATACAGGATTCTATGATATATGATTAAGTGTCAATTTGTTTTTCCGAACTTTTGAATGTTCCCTTTGTTCCTGTAAAAGCAAAAAAAGCCAAAAATATGGTATGTATTTAAGGACATTTTTATTTGTTCTCTGTTTGTTTTGATGTTTTCTCATGTAATTATTTTTCTGGTGCATTATTGGTAATAGTTATATAGAGAATATAAAAACTAATATAACACATTGGTCAATAAGTCCCCGGTCTAGACAATAAGACAATTTTTTCTCAAATTTTCCAGGGACGTTCTAACTTTTTGATGCCTTTTTGTAGAACGATTTGCCTTTGGCTTCAAAATAGGCTCTAGTTTCGGCAATCACCTTCTTATTCGAGCTAATCTCATTCCCTGGAGAATCTTTTCCAAAACTAGAAAAACCAGTATAGTCGCTGGGGGCCAATTTGGATCAATTTGAAGCCCAACTCGTTCAGTTTTACCATCGTTGCCATCGACATTATTGACACGGTGCGTTTTCTTGTTGAAAGAGCTATTCTTTCTTGCCCTTATGAGGTCGATTTCATCTTCCAAATGCTCAACAACCCTTTGTAATATTCACTATTGATAGTTTTTCCCTTTTCAAGATAGTCGATAAATATTATTCCTCAGGCATCCCAAAATACCGAAGCCATAACCCTGCCAGCCGACTTTTGTGCTTTTGGACAACTATCACCGGTTACTGTTCATTTAACTGACTGACGCTTTAACTCAGGAGTGAAATGGTGGATCCAGGTTACATCCATTGTCACATAACGATGCAGAAATTCATTCGGAAAAAACAGCTCTCCAAATCATCGACTTTGTTTTTGGTCTGGTGTCAATAAACGCGGCACCCATTTCGAGCACAGCTTTATCATGCAAAATAGTGGAAACACTACCTTATGATATCTTTAGGTTTTAGGATGTCAGCTATCTCCTGCAATTTTAGTTTTCGGTCGGACAAAATAATTTTGTGGATTTTTTTAAAATTTTCCGGAACAACTCCCTCATTCGGCCGTTCAGAACGTGTTGCATCATCGGTGTCCGTACGACAACGATTAAAGTCCGCATACCAATCGATTATAGTTAATTTTCCTAGGGCAGAGGTGCCGTAATGCTTATCAAGCCACTGTTTTTCTTCGACGGTATTTTTCTACCAAAAAGCTGTCTTTTATTAAAACGAGCAATTTTTATTTCGCTTGTTCATTGATTATACTGTTTTTTATTTAAAAATCTACACGATTCTTTAATTTTTAAGTTATTATCTACTACAGTTTTTCTACGTTTAAATGAGTCCCGGTCGAAAACCGAAACATTTTTTTTCAAACTATATTTCACCCTGTATATTTATATCATGTTTGTAGTTTTTTTATTTTTTTTTTAAAACAATTAAATTGTAATTACATACATTAAATACTTTCAACAATAATGTATGTCACCAAAATATCATTAGCTAAAGATACTAAACATAAATTATCTGAGCTTGATTTAAAAAAAAATCAATATCTCTTATAATTTTGTATTGATGTTGAGTTGAACCCCTATGTGTGAAGATATGAACAAAAATAGGTATTTATTTTGTATCTTCACTAAATTGTATATTTTATTCATTTTTATTCAGAAATGAGCCAATGACAGTTGATAACTTTCTGCAGGTAATAACGTCGAGTTTTTTTTATTGAATGTATTGATTTATTTTCTCTAGCACATAAAAGTCAAAATACCGATTTTAAAAAAAAGTTAAAATTAAATAAAAAAATTAAAAAATAAGTAAATATGTTACAATTAAAAAAAACTCAACATTCTAAATGAAAAATGATATTTTATAGAAATATGCTTGAATTGCATTTTTCGTGTAGTTTTGTCCAATCATAAGGAAATAAGTTATGTATTTAATTTATGAAATAATAAAATTAAAAACGAGAATGTGGTAAATATCAGCTATAGATTAAAAAAGTTGTTCAAGAGCCGTTTTATACTAATACCTCAAGATACAAGATAATTCAATTTCAACTAGTCAATTATTTAACATACTATTATTTATGTTTAAAAAACAATCAGTTTTGGTAATATTACATTTATTCTTCTGTATTAACGCTTAAAATTTTATCAATTTTAGCAATTTTAGGATTTTGTTACCATGGTTACCATGGTTCAACAAGTTAAAATTGTTAAAATTGAATTGTTTAAAAACTTTGTTTAAAAGCCGTTTTGGATAATAATATCTCATAATTTCGAGAGTGAATATATCCCCGTTTTGCTTTTAAAGAAAAATAAATTATTAAGATTTAACAAAGTTCCGTTTCCAAAACCGTTTAATTCTCTGTAAACAAGTAAAATAGCAAAATACAAAGAATATGTTCTTTGTATAATGTAAATAAAATCATAAAGACGCACTTTTTAAATAACAATTTAAAATTGTCTAATTTTATTCAAATATGGATGGAAATCAAAGACAAATTGCATTAGCAAATTAACAATATGGCTAAAATACATCCAGCATTTGCAGTGATCCCTGATGGTACTCCGAAATGTTGTTTCTCAATCACGATAACTATAATATATACTTATAATATCATTATTGAAGTAGAACATTTTTATTGTTTGTATCACATACATAATATCTATTATATATATTATATATTATTTTTCCAAATTAAATTGTATTTGTTTCGGAAAAATACAAAAACCTACAGATAACACATAAATTAAATGTATTTACAAATATCATTATTAAGGTGCTTCCAAAACTCCTGCACATCCCAAAGTAATTTTTAACATTATTACAAGCCCGCATAAAAATGTTGTTTTTTATATTATCTTTATGAAACTTACACATACATAATAATATTTTACATGACTGTTCGTTTTGGTTTATCTCTTTATTTATCTTTGGTCTCTGAAGTGTCTAGTCATTCTCGCGAGAATGCTACTATAAAAAATATAAACTACAAAGACAAACCTGAACACATTTCTAAAATTAAACAAAAAATATATATTTAAATAATAACCGTAAATCTTATTATAAGTACAAATTATAAAGTCCATGTATGCATTTAAAAATGTGTTTGGGGCAACAAAAAAAACAAAACATTTGAAATCATTTTGTATATAGGTTTAAAAGAGTATATATATATATATATATAAATTATATAAATCAGGTAGAAATATACTATACAAAAAGCATAAAGACGATATACATTTATGTATGAATGCTGACTGGAGAGTACCTGTGCCTGCGTGCTCTCTTCAATCAGTGCGTGCACCTCAACGAAACTAACAACTTATAAAACTTGTTTGTTACGTTCTTAAGCCATTTGATAAGTGATCGCAGGCGCGGAGAGACTTATTATTTAACTTACCAATATAAGCGGATTTTATTATAAGTGCTCCGCTGTCGGTGCGATATACGTGTATAATTTTAGTTATATGTAAGTGATAGTACATAACTATAGAGATATGTTGTTTACTAATACATTTGTGTTAATTTTAAAGAAAATATTACAATTGAAAGAAGAATTTTGTGTTTAGTTGTGATATTTAAAAAATAGTAAATTGCGTATTAAATAATATTAATTTTTAAAGTATGAACATGTTATACATTTTATTTTAAAGAATTACTAACTTAACAAAAATGGACTCTACACATTCAATAATTGTGTGTATTAATACACCTAACTTTCTTTTTTTGTGTGCAATATTTTACTTGTGCTGTAAATGTGAATGTTTTTGAAACTTACTTTGTCAGCAGAAAATATTGGCAGTATTTTATATTTACATAAATAATATAAGTTCATGTGATCGAATAATATTTTTTTGATTGTGTCGATTGTCTTTAATTTTTTGAAATGAAAATAATAAAATAATACAACATATAAATAATGAAAATAATAATTATTGTTTAATATCAACGCTATATATATTTTTAATAAATATTTATATGTGTTGAATTTTATATTGCAGATTCCAGAGATTCCATAAATTCACCTGCCTTATAACTCAAATAACTAAGCCATTATGATGATTAAAGTTGCTGTGATGCTGGTCACTCTGGCTCTGTTGTCCGAAGCCACTGAGGTGAAACAATGCCAAGGTAAGCCGGTTGCAATGTATGCCTAAGATGTTATTATATAAATACACATTGTCTGACTAATAAATTAAACATTAAAATTACATACTCATTTCTTAGGTACCTATGCACATATAAAAATGAATATAGACATTTAACATTTTTTTGTAGATTCTATAATCTATAGATTATGCATACTATAATAAATATACGAAGAAAATAAGTTTTCAATTATACACGTTGCACAATTTGTATATATTATTACATACATGAGAGTGTATATTCAGATTGAATGATCATTTATAACTGATTTACATCTAAAATGATAAATAAAAAGGTAACATGTTATAAGATAAGTTGAATGTAATGTAAATTAAAAAAACAAACATAAACAATTGTTAACATCAAAAAAGAGTTTCTCATTGACCTTTTCATCTGTATTTTGTGCCGTACATTCCCAAAATGAAAACTGTTTTTTCCTAAGAATTGTTTTGAAGATATACTCAAAAAACACATTTTTTGAACTTTTTCAATTAACTATGTAATGTAATATCAGGCATCACAGATGGTCTCTATTTAGAGACTTGAGCTCTATTTTCAGCCCAAGTCTCTTAAAGTCTCTTTTATATACATTTGGTCTCTAAAGTCTCTTTTTTGAATTATCTGTATCTAGATGACATTTATCTATATTGACTAAAAGTTCATTTATTATTACAATATCATTGAAGAACTGAACATGTTGCGAAATGTGAGTTTTTATCTGGAGATGGAATTTTGATTCTAAACCAATATTTTTTTTGCATGACAATTTAAACAATTTTGGTCAAAAACTTGGACAATATAGGGAGGAATGCAATACTTTTCACCTACAGGCCTCCCTCTTGTCTAAATTGTCTAACTTTTAAAAGATTCACATAGAAATTAGCATTTTTTATTAACATTAATATTTGTTTAGAATCACAATTCAATATCAGGTAAAAAATATTGCTAAATAGAGGTGCCGATAATTATACTCGTTTATAGAAAACTGTTTAAGTATGCACCAAGCTCTCATGACAAGAGTATTTAAAAAAATAAAGAATCAGTAAAAAAGAGAACCGCGAATATTTGAAAATAAATTTACAGAAAGTAATGAGAATAGACGCGAGCTAAACAAAAACTTCTTGTACTCAACGCAAAAAAGTAGTGCTTCGTCTGACCTTTCTCAAAATTAAGATATTTTGAAAGCCAACGAACGAATTAAATTTTGGTTTCTGTTTTGGTCTCTTTTTCATTTTTTTTTGGTCTTTAAGTCTTTAGATATTACAAATAAATTGCTGATCCTTGTAATATAATTTGTATTGATTTCTGTATTATTTAAATTTTAATGAAAGCTGTTGAGGAAATTTTGTCCTCTTTTTAGATCGGATAAGATTTGATGAAACAACAGGCAATCAAAGCAAAAAAGTGTGTTTTCGGCGTAAAAGTCTTGAAATTTAGTTGCCTCGTTTAATTTTTTTTTGTTTTTTTAGCTTTTGGACTGAAAGATTATACAGATTTTACAACAAAATTAAGTATATATTTACCCAAATTGTATACTACACATGTACAAGATATTTAAAGTTGAATATAGGTGTTGAGAAAAACTGTATGTACTTCTATCTCTCTTTCTCTCTTTATCTCTCTCCTTTTACTCTCTCTGTCTCTTTTTTCTATATATCTGCTATCTCTCTCCCTCTCTGTCTTTATTTATTTGTCTTTCTTTCTCTGAACTCAGTTGAATAAAATTGTATAATACTTCCGTGTAGCGATGGTACTCTTTTTAAATAACTTTTACATTTTTTGTCTGATTTTTGCCAACGTATTATTCAAATTTTGAAAAAGTTAAATTCCTAAATCTTAAAAACATAGAAAAATGTTTAAAATAAACGAAGAATGAAATTTAGTTACTGTTGAAAGGGTACCCTGAGCGCCTTTAATTAAATATTATTTGATCCACACATACGATTTATTAGGAAGAAAAAAAACTTTCAAACTATATAAAGATATTTAGTACAAAAAATGCGGATATATGAGAAAATAATTGAACAAGTGCCAAAAAAGAGTTGTTAGACGATATCTCAAAACAATGTTGAAATTTTTTGAATCTAAGGGCCACAAAATATAAAAAAAGTTTTTGAAAAACCAGCTCTTACATTTGTAAACTAGTGTAATGGAAATAAAAATGATTAAATAACCAAATAAATTTACAATTTCAGGAAAGACAAGAAAGCTTGAGTCCAGTGAAGTTGATGTGACAAAATGCGAATCTGGAACTTGTAAACTCCGCCGGAAAACAAGCGTTGGCATTACACTCAAAGTGACGCCAGGTAAAATTCACTCAATTCCCATCAGCTATGTACTGAATTAATTCCAACTATTTTTTTTATAGAACGCGATGTGGAGTCACTCTCGACTACTGTATATGCTCTAGTCCTTGGTATTCCATTGCCATTCATCGGTGTGGACGGAACTCCTGCCTGTGACAAAATGTTCCTTGAAGATGGCGTTACGAAGACATCGTGTCCGCTGAAGGGTGGCCAAAACTACGTGTACAAAAATGAGTTTAAAGTGCTTGAAGTGTATCCTAAATTGAGTTTAGTGGTGCACTGGGCCCTTACAACGAACCACAACAATGACGTTGTGTGCTTTGAATTGCCTGCTAAGATTGTTTAAATAAGTATACTTTAAACCATTTTAATATATTGTTTCTCATAAAAAATAGGCATACGTTCTAGACTTTGTTTTATATGTTTTCCTAAATCTTTAAATTAGGTGTTTAGATATTTAGAACTGCATACACAATTTTGTACGATTGGTTTTATAATAAAAAAAACAAAAATAAGTCAATAATGACATATTTTAAAAAATAAATATGTTTTTTGTAAAATTATCTCAAGACTTTATTTTTAAATCAAAAGTGAAGAATAGATAATAACACTAATTTAATAGATAAACCATTTCCTTTTGAAGCAATATTTAATTTTTAGTATGATTTGTGGTGTTATTTAGTGAGCTTTAAATTCGTAGACATAACACATAATTAAAAGTAAAACTATGTAAATGTTATATGCTAGCCGCGTTAGAAGGAGCAATTCTAGCTATATATAAATGACTACAAAATAAATCAACCCTAAAAACTGTGTTTTTCATATACATTCTTAACTCCTCTTTCTTGGTATATGTATGACTTCCCCTAACTTTTTTTTGAGCAGCAAAGAGTCAAATTTAAAAAAGAAGATATTGTTTACAAAATTTACTTAATCTAGGCCTTTTAAATTTTACCCCTTTTGCCAAATTAAGGGTTTTGACCATATTAGATAGATGAAAATTTAATAGAATGCATTGTCATCGGCAACAAGTAAATGGGCCAACGGCCAAGTATCAGCTCGATTGGATGAACGGAAGTTGGTTAATTAGGCCGCATAAAAATCCGCGCAAGCAAGCAAGATCAATGACACGCGAAACTAATATAGCTATTTTAAGCAAATTAACTTTAACGTTTATCATACGAACAGAAAAAATAGAATAAAAAATGTAATGTTCGTGTCTTTTATTTATTGTGTACTTTTTAAAATGGTTGACTGATACCTCTGCCTGTGTTTTTCGGGCGAAAAAAACCTCATATTACGAAAATTCTGTTTATGCCATTTTATTGTCTATTAGATTAATTTTTATCTAAAAGCATTTTTAATTTGATTGCATTCCTCGTTGCATTTGTACTTTGTAATAGTGGTAAATTATGAATATAAACACAATCTTTTTTTGCAAATACAAATTATGAAAAAAAATAACCAAAATAATAAAAAAAAATATTAATTAAAATAATTTCTTAAAAAAATCTGAACAGAAAGTTTCAAAACATTTGATCAAGTATTAATTTAAAATTGGACATTTTTCCAATCTTGTTTTGACCGTTTTGTCAAGTGCCATTTTAAATAATTGTTGGCATTTTTACAATTTTTTAGAATGTTCATATGTACCATTTCGCCATTTTATTCAAAATCTGTAAATGGTGCATTTTGTTAATAGCATTTTTTCTGGTTGTAGTGCATGCTACATAGAGTGTAATTTACTCTAAAATGGAGAGGTTCAAAACTAGACATACAGGCAGATAGATTTATAATATATCATCTGACCTGAGATATATTTAGTCCGTCAATTTTACAAAAACAACCTTTTCGATTAAGCATCTTCTGTTTCTATATCGTAGTTTTAAAATACTTGTTATTGCAATTGGTGTAACAACTCGTCAAATCAAAGATGACTGGCTATTTTCAAGAAAATGTGCATTACAAAAACATAACCTTACTTCTTTTCTTGCTCTTATATCAACCAGTCAGTATTTCTGTAGTTTTCCAAAGTTTAGTGATGCCCTGTCTCCTGATTCAATATGAGAATGCGGCCACGATGTTGTCTAACTACCTTAGAAGTTTTATGCTGTACTTGTTTCAGTTTATACATTTACATAGTAAATTTGTCTTTGAGGTTGCCCCTGTTTGGGCGTGTTGTAAAGATGAACAATACATTATATCGATTTTTTAAATTTTTATTAAATATAAATACAACAGACAATGGAATTGTCCCAGTAACCAGTTTCTGCATATTTGACTTTATTGTTGGTGTAATAATAGTTTTAAGTTTTAAGTTTCCATTTAAAGCCGCCAATCTGTAAATGTATTGTAAAGAGAGTTTTGAGGGACATATAAGGCTAAAGTTTACGGTATTTAAGGTAATTTTAAGGGTAATGGATTTGTTTTTTTTACCTTACTTTAAAAAAATGTATAACTAAGATAAAGTATTACTATAGCTTATTAAAAGTAAATGACAAAATTTTATATATCTCATCTTGAAGAAAATTATATTTATTTATTATTTTATTAGGCTATGTTTAGCCTAGTAACCTTGAATAATTATTATTTTTTTAAATTTTATTTTATTTCGTATTCATATTATTATATGTAAATTGTAAAGTCATATTTTTAATTGTTATAAAAAAACTTTTTTTACACTGACCGTACTGAGTCTTGAACCCGCGCCATTTATTTTGAATTCGGTATAGCTGAGCCTCCTATAGCTCAATATGATATATGAAACTTCTGATTAAAGCAAGGTTTCAAGCTTTTATACAGCTTTAACTATTCTTTAAATAAAGGTTCGCTTTTATTTGCTTGTTACGACGCTTTACCAATATAACTTTTTAAAAAGTCTTTCATTAAAGCAAATTAACAATTAGAACCTTGTAAAAAGCACGATATAATTCAAATTAAGTTACATGTTAAAACGACTTTTATTAAAGCAAACGCCAACAAAGCAGCGCTATAGATATAATAAAGGTAACGTTGTATTAAACCTACATTTATAGTATTTTATGCCTTCAAACATTATTTAAAGTAAAAATAAATATAAAATATCGGTGCATTTTATAGAAAGATGCACAAAAACACAAAAACTGAATTACAACACGATCAACAGGAACTGGTTACTTTGGGAAATTTATATTTTCCAATGTTTTCTTTTGCATATAAAAATATAGTACCTGTTTAACCGAGCTTGCTTGTTTTTTGCTTGTTTTTTGCTTTTTTTTGCTTATTTTTGCTTGTAAAAATTACTGATTCTGGTATGTGGAAAAGTTATATGACCGAATCCATTTTCGATGTATCTTTCGAAAACAACTCTAGAAAATGGCGGATTGAAGGATGCGAAATAGTACTCTATATGATCGACACCTTTTCCAATATTTAACCCAATATTTAACCCTTAAAAAACGGAGGGTTGAGGGATGTGAAGTAGTGCATTTTGACTAATTGGAAATATGGTACCTACACTATTCTATTTTTTTCTATTAAGAATGTATTTTTTAATAGAGCATAGCGAAAAATTATACGGAATTAATAGTGCAAGATCAATTGAGCGGGATCAATCAGCTGGTCGTGACATCTCCTATACAAACAATAGTTTTCATTATATATTAGCATTTGAATCGAAGTAGGTACGCTGATTTTTGTTGATTTGTGTACAATCAAGTTTTTGCATTACCACATAAACGCTCATTCAATCGGAGTTGTTAAAGCAACGTCGTTCGTTGGTCAATCTAAGACAATTTGTGGCAAAGTACAAATTACATATTGGTTCACAAAGACGTAAAGAAAAACGATTTTCCTGGGAAATGATAGTTTTTCCAGGCATGACACCTGTGCCAATCGTAATTTTTTACCGGTTTTCATCTAATTGCAAAGTTTTGTATAAATCGTTAGAGCTGTTTTGGAGAACAGAAAATATAGGTACAATGAGGGCTTGTGCGTTTAACAAGATGTGATGATAAAACTGATCATTTTTTCAGAAACTTTTTTTTAAATGTCAGTATAGAGGTATTTCTTTATTGTCACTTAAGGGCGAACTTATTCAAATTCGATTTAATCTTTCAGAAGACTATGAGCATATTATAACTATATATATTTAGTTATAATATGCTAAGAGTAAATTGTATTATCCGATTATCCATCTAAGAGGGAACCTTTATCACAGATTGCAGAATTTCAAATATCTGGAGTATTTTTGAAGATATAAATCAAATTAACTAGTATTTACCATGTAGGGTTACACTATATCATTATGTAAAAGTTTTTTTTTTAAACTTTGTGTGGAATAAACAACAAACAATAATAATAAATAACGAATAATAATTGTCAAAAATACTAAAAATTACATTTACAATATATATATATATATAAATATATCACAACATTTTAAATATTATTATATGGTTAGAATCACAAACACAACAAAAAAAAACATTTAATTACTAACAAGTTTAAAACTACCATAAAAAGATCTTTATTTAAACGTTGCGTGATTTTATAATCAAAATTTGATGCATGGCATGATTGCTGTAACGCTGAAAATACTGTAACATGAAATTATGAGCCGTATATAAATAAGCAATTTTATTTAGAGGGTATCAGTTTTAATTTATTTAATCATTTGCTTTACAATGAATTTCGGGGTACTTGTTGTGATAGTTGTAGTAGGTCTTATAAGTCATGGACAATGCGATGATGAGGTTTGTTACTACCATGGTATTTTTAAAGATGCATTTTATAATTATTGTTTTAAATATTGCAATAGCTAGTTTATGATTACGATCGAATGGAAATTGTCAATGGTACAGGGGAATATTTCAAGTACACCATGAACGTCAATAAACAGGAAGGTTCTGATTCCGTGTTTATCGTGAAAGCTGACATTGAACAACTCGTTGATCTAGACGATGATTGGAAGGTATAAATTGTATAGTTTTGATTTATGCTAACGTAATTGTAATATAAAATATATTTACAGTCCGATATAACCGTATTCCGTAGTGATACAAAGGAAGGAACCTACGAGAAGTTCATGAAGTTTCCGAAGGTGGGCGTTTGCATGTTCATGAAAACGATCTACAAAAAGTACTTTTATGAAAAGATTAAGGAATACTCAAACTTGCCACACTATGACAAATGTCCTTTGACCAAGGTAAGAATAGCATTAAAATTTTACAAAACTATTATGAAACTGTAGGCAGGACAATTCATAAAAACATAATTTTTTTAGGAAAAGTACGTAATAAACGATTATCCCATGGATGCGAATAATTTCAAGCAAATGGCAAAACCTGGTTTTTATCGAGTCGAAGCTTATCTTATGCAAAATGAAGTAGCAAAGACCGGAGTATTAATTTTTGGATCCGTTGCAAAGAAATAATTTATATTAAAAACAAGAAATCCATTTAAAAAATACAAAATCTTGGTAAAACATAAAAAGTTTTTATTTTAGTGCTTCATAGAATGTGATGTGATACATATATAAGTATATGACTATTTTTTTAGTCAATTCAATTCAATGTTTTAAGGTGCAACATGCAACTGTTGAGTTTAGTAATTTTTGTTATTAGTTTGGCGGCAGCTCTGGTATATCCTCGATTGTTTCATTATCGAGTGGTGCATCGGGTTTGACGTAAACAAGAGATATTGGTACTATAAAGCATATAACACGCTTATTGTTGAGTGTATTGACATGCCAAACCAATGATCCTCTCACCTGCAATTCAACATATTTATGTACTGAACATTTCGAAAAAGACAATTAAATACTCACCGTGGGCAAATTATCATCTATTATAAGTTCCGCAGAAAATAAAACAGATTCATTGAGAGTATCTCCCTCATTTGTAGAATTGTATGGTTTAATAGAAGCTGATGTATTAACTTGGTTCAAAATCCAAAACACTTCGTGCTGTAAATCATTGTGACTGTTGACGTTTTTATCTAAAATATATTATTATTTTTTGATACAGATTAGTTATATTGTATATGTGTCTAAAATATTAAACCTTTTTGTGGTATTCCTACACTATTAAAAAATAAATGACACATGTTTCTATAACTAATATTTGATTTAGTATATTGATTGTTATATAATTTCAATTTGCGCCATCGCTTTTGAAAACATCTGTTATTTACTTTCAGATATGTGTATTGATTTATCATTAAGATGCAACAAAAAATAATGTAATATAGATCTTAAATCTTTTTTTCTTTTACATTTTATTTTAAATAAATATTTGTTAATTCCTAAAAATACAATAATACTTACCATGTATGCGAAACAAGAGAGTAACATTTACGGGTTTGTTGGTCGGAATTATACATGGCACTCTATCGCATCCAGATATTTCCAATGATAGTATTTCGAATGGATTTATGGTTCCTTTAATGAAATTAGTATTTAATTATATGAATATAAAAACTACAATAACCAGAATCAAAGTTACTGAAAAAAAAAACAAATTACCACAATCTTCAAAGGGTAGTGAGTGGATCACATCACTTCCGAATGAGAGGTCAACCAAAAAGCATAGGCTAAACAAACACAAAACCTTCACGCCCAAATTCCACGGTTGGTCTCTTTCAGTCCAAGTTGCCATCGTTTTACAAAACAAGCACTCACTAAATTTAGCAAATGGCCAACAAAAAACTCGTACAGCTAGCAAACGAGAGTAGACTAAATCCGGTAGCGGTAAGAAACATATAAGTAGCTTAAAGATTTCAATAAATTGCCATATTGATTGTGCGATAAATTTCATATTATGATTGATGGCGATAAGACGAACGATAAGCTATTTTTTTACACATGAGACCCATGCCGATGCCAATTTGCCTATATTTTTATGTAAAGCTGTTTAAACACAATACACAGACACACATACATTTTGTTTTGTTTAATTTTATTATTTTTGCATTATATTACCTCTTCTCAGTTATAATGTGTCTTTATTGTTTATTAGACAAAGATAAAATTATTTGATCGTTTTTTTAAAGAAAACACAAATAAAGTAATTATTTATTTAAATTAAAATAGATTTTTTATTGTTTTTGTCACAAAATGTCTCTCTTATACTTTCACTTTTAATTATTTTGCCGTATGTAATAAAAACAAATTATATAAAAATACATATTTTATATAATACAAACTGTAATCTGAGTTCAATTTTAAATTCGAGTATAATCAAACATATGTTAAATTGTCACCTTTAGCTGAGTTTTTTTAAAAGTCGTCAAAATTTTTAATTACATATTTATTATGGCATTTACCAATAAAGATCACAATGTCCTACTATTAAATCTTTTAACTGAGCTTTATTACAATTCAGGTTTAAAAAATAGACTTGTTAGACTGTTGACTTGTCATATAAATAATATCCTTTATGCCTATTATGGCACCAGAACGCATTTCGTTTAGTGGTAAGATAATCCAGTCAACCGGTCATAATACCAAATCAAGCTCGTGCGTTATAAGTGTTACATAAGACAGTAATAGATAAGACACAGTAATTTATATTTTGTATAATTTTGAATAAAGCTTAATTTATGTTAGGTCTACTTTAAATGATTCAGGGTTTGCATTTCTGAAAATATCTTACTCAATATTCAAAGATAACAATAGATATATAATTTAATTATAATCGGAAATCGATTATTAATAATAATTGTAATAATTTCACAATTATTTAAACGCTTATAGAATTTATTATATGAAAATATTTATTATATACATTTTGATCATAATGAAATGTCGTCGACTTCAAGAATATATAAATAGGACAAACTTACCGATATGTTTATATTCGCAATCAAATACAACAAAGCGGGTAAGCCCCCAGTAAAGTGTATGTGTATGTGTGTGTGTGTGTGGCTGTGTTTGGCTTCGCGTCTTCACCTTGGGAATATGGATTCATTAAAAGAATTATCTCCTAATATATTTAGTTTCGCATTTATATAACCGGTAATCTGATTGTCTATTGGTCAATTACCTAAAATGGATTACGGGTTGATTAAACCTATGTTTATTTTGCATTACATTATAAATAATTGACGTTTACTATTGGAAATTATAATATATACATACATTATATAAATCTCGACCATGCAAAAAGTTAAATCTGAATTCCGAATAAAAACATACACATAATCTGGTTCAAATTGTATATTATTTATATAAATACTATACCTATTACGGAAGTCGCACGCCCGTCGAGCATTTGCTGCATAGCATTTCTCTGCCGAAATGCGTTCCGTATATAAGCGGTTTAGCGGAGACACATTAAATTCCTATAAAATATGCATTCTTTTACCCACACTCCGTCACGAATACACACACACAGACACATATTCAGTTATGAGGGCTCTGTGGGTACTTTGGGTAGCCACAGTAAATCGACAAAGCATTTTGAGTATATATACGAAATGGTACATTTACGTTCATGGCATCCAAGAGCTTATTCGAAAGAGGCTTTGCAGAAATCCGATTTTATTAATCATCATATATATTTAAATAGCACTCATTTGTGCATAAGGGAGTAAATGCAGTCTCAAAAAAGTTAAGTTAAATTATTGTTAAAAATGTCTCTCACTATCGGCAATGAAATTTCAATTAAATTAAGTTGTTATCTTGGCAATAATAAATTAAACAATACTGCCTAGTTATTCTAATCTTTAGATGTGTTTATGACCTATTTTTACCATATTTCCCGACTCCGACTCTGGAGAATTTTTCACTACTTAAAAAATGTTTTTTGACATCATTTTTTTTAACTTAAAATTATTTAAGAAATACAATAAATCAACACGTCAAGCAAAGTTAAAATACTATATTTAAATAATAAAAAACAGTAAAAAATGTTTTAGTATTTTTTTGGTGTTTGGGAGCAAGGTCCGATTTTTATTTATCTACGGATTGTAATCATAGGAACACAAATTTCAATTTAGATACAATCTTTCTAAGCAAACTTTATTGTTATCCGAAAACTCATAAAATAATGATTGCAATTTGAGATAGAAAGAGCTTGATCACTTTTTGTTTATAATATGTGTGTTTTTAACTTTTTCTCGTATAAATTATAATAAATTTCAAAAGTTAGAGATTTAATTTGGACATAAAATTCTAAGTATGTACATATAATATATATGTATATACATGTA
>JAAAKO020013709.1:0-16937 GCA_010015015.2 Bolitophila cinerea
AATTAGATCGAATTCTGCTTATCATAAGCATAGTTTTGGATGGGGGTTAGTTTTTACATACAAATAAGTCAGAATAAAATTAGGCCTTGTCAAACAAAACAGGGCAATAATTTCAATAATTTAAATTTTAATTTAAAAATCACTTAGAGGGAATTAAACCCTTTCCCTTCCTAAAAAATACTATTTATTGATTTTTGTAAACTATTATATATGCTTAAAAGCTTCTTAATTCTTTTCACATAAATGAGGGATGTTTAATTAAAACAAAATTTTAAATGAATTTAATCAAAAAACTTTGTATGGGAAATATAAAAGGCTGATTCCGGATACACTGACAATTAAATGTTGACAATTGAAGGTTGTTTAAATGCAACTGTGGCGTAATGGTCGTAACGTTCATATATTTCACGGGTCCCGCGTTCGAACCCAAGTATACATGAGAATGAAAATTTTCAAAACAATTTCTTAAAAATATAAATAAATACAAAAAAAAAAAATTTAGTGGAAAAAACATATTAAAAATAAAACGTATTTCGGGAGTAACACTAAAGTAAAATTCTGATAAACATACTATCAATTGTCGCATCTTCAATTATGCCAAATTTTTCCACCCTTTTCATATATTTTTATACTTATTTATATTTGTAGCTCATTTTTATGAATTAATGAAGTTCTTTAGTCTTTTATTATAAAACATATATATGCGATACTGTAAATGGTTATCTAAGTTATGTAAATCGTTTTTTACCGAATACTGCAATTATTATTATATCATATCGTATCGTGTTTCTTGCTAATGCATGTAAACGTTTTGTACGTAAAAAATGGTTGTCTGAAAGTAATCAATTCAATCTACACATTAATATAAAATTAAAAATATATACATTTGAGACACCCTGTAAAAAAAATTCTGCATAAACCATAAAAGTTAAAGCGGACATTTTTTTTATTTTTTTTTAATTACTATGTACAAAAAATACTTCTGATATCGTAAAAGGATATGTAGATTGAGATAGGCATAAGAAAATTTGCAAAAATATGTTTTTGCTCCCGAAAAAGTAGGCGTAATTAATAAATAAGGGTGCAGAAATATGTTTTCTCTTAAATAAAGCTGTGTTTTAAATTTCAATTCTTCAGGACGTAAGGTTTGGGCCCTAATACTCGATGACGGACTACTAAAATATACTAGGATTAGGATTACTAAAAGCTAGTACTATTTTAGATTAAAAAAAATTGCGAACAAAAAAAATGTTACTTTAAAAACGAGGTTCTGAAAAAACTAAGATCGTTGAGTGTAATTTATAAAAGTTATATAACTAAATGTATGTATCTAGTATCTACTTACTTATACAAAAGACAAAACCCAGTAAGAGTGACACTTACAATTTCATTCATGCAACAAATCAAGCACATGCGCAAACACGTGGAGTAAACAGTATAATACTATTTAAATTATTTCTCTTGTACACACGCAGTTTAAACAGCACCTATGTGTAGAGTAAATAGGTGCTATATAATATAATATATATTAGATATACTCAAACTCATTACTCATATTGCATACGATCCGGTCTCTAAACGATATGCAAAACCTAAAGATGTGTTTTCTTTACTATATACAGTGTAAAATAAACATTTTTATGTACAACCAAAAACAACTTTCACCGTTATTGTCGCACTCGCCGCATACTCTCTCGTTTGTAATTTTAATAATAAAATTATCTGTATATACGAGCAGGTACAATTGTGTATGTATGAGTAATCTTATGTGCATGTTTGTAAAACACAGACAAACGTTTACTCTTTAGTCGCAGTTAAATATGAGCAGTTGCTCTAACAACATCGTTTATAATATACTGTGAAAAATTCAATAAGAGATAATATATTAAGATCGAGAGCTTGAAGTCAGATTTTTAAATATATTATTGAGAGTGCAAGTGGACTTAGATCTTAATATGACTTTTAATAATAACAAAGGAGAGCTCAAATTTCCGTTTGAGATCAATTTCGTTGACGCTGACACCAATGTAGAACTACTGAAGGATTTTACAGGTAAGAATTAATTAAAATAGCATTTTTTTATATTTGTTTGTATAATTTTACTTTTGCTTTAAACATGACCTAAAATTTGGAGGTATATGTACATATAATACATATTTAAGATTATATCATTTGTTTAATTTTTATAGTCAAAAACAAATATAGTTAAATATTGAGTTTTTAGTTTAATATATGCACATTTAAAAATAATATACATTAAAAAATTGGATAATAAAATATTTGCAATTTATAGGTGAAAAAACCGGTTTCGTACAGGTGGGGCCAAAGAAGTACTTTTTCCCCAGCAAATTCGTGGAGGCTGCAAATCACTTTTACAACTTCGAGGCACGCGCCAGTGATGTATGGGTGGCAACGTTCCCGCGATCGGGCACCACATGGACACAAGAGCTCGTCTGGATGATAGCCAACGATCTGGATTACGATGCAGCACAACGTGACCCGCTGACCAAGCGGTTTCCGTTTTTTGAGTTAGTATATGCCAATAATGAAGAACCTATTTTACATTCATTTAACAAAACATTAACTATCTTTTCTTTTAAATCATTGCCAGATTTTGTATATTCATGCACGAGCAAACAAAGCAAGAGCTTCTTGTTGAGAATGCAGACGATCCTAAGAAGCAAGAGTTCATTGAGATTGTTTCGACACCTGGCTACGAATTTCTACCGAAAATGTCGGAGCGTAGATTTATAAAGACTCATCTACCGTTCTCTTTACTGCCGCCCAGTGTTATGGACACAGAAGCCAAGGTAATTATTCTCATATGTAAATTTAATATATATATGCACTAGTTAAATGTGGCTATTAATAGCACTGTATTATATTATATTCTTTGATTAATATTACAATAATTACTAAGATAATTTTGAATTCTCGTGTATGCAATTACTTAACGTTTTATTTTTATCTGTCTCGCATCAAGCGATTAAATTCAGTATTTGTTATTGCTTTACATTGGAAACTACACAAACAATTTACAAAAATTGGTTCTCGGAAATGGGAATGTATTTCCTTTATAGTATTGCCCATCTTTTTTTTTGGAATAAATTTTGGATCCCTCCAATCCTTTGGAGACCCTCTCCTTAGACGCATTAAATATACATTTTGTAGTCAGGGGAATATTATGAGGATCCATTAGAATGATGGTTCGTCCAATCTTTAAAATGCCTATATCTATTTTCCTCTCATATTCAAATTTGATTAAAAAGATATTAAAAGAGATATAAAAAAGCAATAATACTGATGCAAAATCTGGTATGGTTTTTCAAGTTATTTTGAGATTTTTTTTTAGAATTAGTTTGTTGTTAGGGCTCAAAATATCGGTATTGCAAACAACTGCAACACATGTTCAAAATGTATTATATAGTGCCAACATTTTAGTTGATATAGGTTTAATTTTTAAAACAGCTGCTGCAGAAGTATATTGCAGCAACACATTTGCAAGTTTCAGAAGGCAGCTGTTGCATTACATTTTCTATATTAATGTAAATTAAAGTTTTAATTTTCAGCAGTTGCTTACATATTGACAACATTTATTGCTGCAACATTGGTGCATATATGCTTTTTGTTTTAAACAATTTTTAAGCGACATTACTTTATCATTTATTGCTGCAATTTTATTAATTTAGCTTTAAGCAATGTTCCAGGGTAACTGTATAACAATATATATATATTATTATTATTATTATATATTATATGATTATGAATGAAGCAACATATTTGGAATATGCAAATATATTTTGTCAACATATTAGCAACATAACAGCATATATGAAACATTGATAATTTATATGTTTCAGACCTTATTGGTGCAGTATACGGTTGTACAGCATGAATTCCACAGAAAAAAATTAGTTGATAGTTTAAAGGAAGAGTCGTATAAGTTCAGAGTGAAGACTATATTTTAGTTACACAAAAAGATGAAGCAACCAACTATTTTAAGGCCGATTAGTTGTTTTTATTAAGCGAGCTGAGACAGCTGGCTAAAAAAATTTCAAATCAAAAATGTACCTATAGCGGAATAATATGGGGTATTTAATTCCTGAAGCATTTCAGATTTATATTTGTACAAGTGATCAGTGGCGTTGCTAGGGTTATATGGTGTCACCAACTCCCATTTAGTGTCTAAATATTTGTTATGGGTGACAGCCCACAGATGATGAATTTATACAGAAACTGTACCTTTTTAGAAAGTGTGACACCCTACAGATGATGAACTTCACTGAAATTATACGTTATTATAATTTTTAGGGTGTCACCATTTGTTTTAATACCATGTATTGTAATTTTTGTTTTACGAAATGGTGCCATCCGTAACTCCTATCGACGCCACTGCAAGTGATTCATCACTTACATAGATGTTTCTGTATTTTTCAAATGTATGTTATTATATTAAATGTTATCTTTGCGAACAGTCTTTATTTACACTTAAAATTTAAACCATTTTATAACAATTTTACAATTTAGAAATAATTTGCCATGTAAAAAAAATTGAAAACATTTAAATCCACGATACACCGACATCCCCCCACCTAATATCAGACACACAGCTATATAAAGTATATGAATATAAAGTATATAAATCATTTAAACGATTGCGATTTAAATTCAACAGTTAGTCTGATTCCTAAAATTTATTATAATATATAAATATAAATAAATACATTCCACCTATACGTCTAAATTACGCATTTTTTGTCGGAAATCTTACCAATTCATAACGAATAAGAATTTTCCGGAATTTTAAACATTTCCAACTCTACCATATATTTACTCATAGGAAACATATCGTAAAAATATACACAAGTTATTTTGTTAATCGAAAATGAATCTGTACATATGTACTTTTTATTAAAATATATGATTAAATATACAGAACAGAGTATCAAGATTATTTATTGAATACATGAAATAATAAAAATTATTTTTCTCAAATGAATAATTTAAAAAAAATATGCGAAATTGCCATTTTGATCTTGAATAATCCCGCAATTATCGTTACGATTTAAAGATGCTTTCGGATAATAACAAATTATATTAGGGGTCGGATGTGAATGCATTTATATATTTATTATTTTAAAAAATGACTTCATCTAGAAATTGTCTAAATGCAAATACAATGTTATTTGTGGATATTTAAATGATAAACCAGTTATGTGTGTGTCATTGAAACACTGTCCTCTGTCGACCCACAAAATAAGATGTACGCATTAAGCAAAATGCACTTTAGAAGTGCATTATCATATGTAAAAGAGTAAACAGCAGACTTCTAATGTAGTGTGTATAAGATTTCGTTTAAATCATTGTTTTGATTATTCCAAGTGTTTGTGTAAATAATGTGATATATACATATATAACTATATATATATATATATATAAACATTCAGAGATTAGATATACCATATAAATTCTTATATAATTTATATTTATGTATAGTATATACAATTTAATATCTGGAACGCGATGCAGTGCTAATGAACTTGCACAATATGTGTGTCATATACTCATATACACGTATATATTGAATTTATATTAAATGCAATACACTTTTGTTTTTAAATTTATATGCAAGTATGCAATTATAGGCAGCAGAAACGTTTGTGTTTTATAGAAAATTATTCAAATATGAAAACACTTTGTTAAAAGAATTGAATAAAATTATATTCAGTTTAGATATACAGGGTGAGTACAAATGAGTGCATACCTTTCACAAGCTTGTTTCTTGGGTAATTCTAAAATGAAACTTTCAAATTCGGTTTGTTCTTAAAATGTTTCTTTAATAAATGTCTGTGTAGAGAATTAATCATAACAAGCACTGTGCATTATGTCTTCGTATTTTTTTTGTAAAAAACCAAATGGCCGAAAACATTTCTTGAAAAATCAATTGCCTAGAAAAACCGAACATGAAAAAATCCCCCACAAGTAAGTGTACATGAACTTAAATTAAATGGGAGTAAAGCATTTTTCGATTTGTTTTGCACGAGAACTTCACCGAGCTTGCGTGCAGATTGTGTTTGCTCTCAAACTGCACCTAACACCAATGTTACCTTGTTTTGTACTCAAGCTTCACGTATGCGTGCGGTGCGAACATTGCACCTATATCTTCAAGCAACTTTAACGCGTGTTTGCGGGCAGATTACGTGCAAATTGTGCACGTATATTATATGCAATTTGAAGGCGTTATGCTTGCAATATGGCGGCATAGATTTGATTCTTATATAAATAAAAAATATATTCCTATGTTATTATAGTTGAATAGATGTTAATGTTCGATGTTGTTTTGTGTTTATTTTGTGAAGATCATTGTGAGTATCTGGTAAATCTCTAGGTCGTCTTTTATTATTTGTTTTAATATTGTTTTTCAAATATTAAATCTCTAGCGAATTATAAGATTGTATTTTATTATTTGTGTTAATATTATTATTTGTGATTTATAAGGTCGTCTTTTATTATTTGTGTTTAATATCGAGTTACACTAGACCTTTCAACCGGCTCGCCACGAGCGGCAATCGCGTGTTCGTCGTATTGTCTTCATCATCGCTTTGTACGAATCTAGTTTGAAAAAAAAACACACGCTTGAAAACATATATTCGCTAAGCGATTTCAGATATTACAAAATGTCAGAATAAGATAATAAGAGTAGGGACATTTAGTTTAAATATTTTAGATGATAATATAACTAAAAATAATCATTTTGTTTTTCATTAGGTTATTTACGTTGCCCGTAATCCAAAAGATGTCGCTGTGTCGTTCTATCACTTAAACCGGCTTTACCGTACACAAGGCTACATTGGAGACTTTGAAAAATACTGGAATTACTTTGAAAAAGGACTAAGTAATAATCACGACATAGTTTTATTTTAAATTAAAGATTTTTACTGAAATAATATGTATTTTTTAGACCCATGGATGCCATATTGGAGTCACATAAAAGAAGGCTGGGAGAACCGTCACAAGCCCAACGTTCTGTTTATGTTTTACGAAGAAATGAACAAAGATCTTCCTGGTACAATTCGAAAGGTGGCCACATTCTTAAAGAAACCCATTTCGGATGAACAGGTGCAGCGACTCACTTCATATCTGAGCATTGAGAATTTCAAACACAATCCGGCAGTTAACCAAAACGAGTTGAAGGCTGTGAAGATTCTAAACGACAGTGAACAGGGCTTCGTTCGGAATGGAAAGTCAACGGTGCATGGATGGCAGAAGGAGTACACACCTGCAATAATAGCACGCGTCGAACGGTGGATGGAAGATAATCTAAAGGATACGAATATGCGGTTTCCTCAAAGTTAGTGGCAGATAATTATATATATTATTTTATTTTGTTTTGTATTGTTCATAAGTTTTTTTTATTTAAAATTAATATGCATTTGTGAGAATAGGATGTTGTTATTTATTGTGTAAAACTTGATAATTCAAATTCAAACTAAAATTAACCGCCATATGCCCTTTTAGGGTTAAATTTAAATTTATTGATGGTTATCTACTGACCTGTAGATGGCGCTGTCAAACGTTTGTGGAATGTATTTTATGGGGTAACACGAAATTAATAAGTATCTTCGAATTTTCGATATTCACAAACAAAAACGACAACAAAAAGCCGAACCAAAACCGCCTTATCAAAAATCCTTAAATTTTTGACAAGTACAAAGGTATTGGAATTGGCTTGGTCACTACTCACTAGTCATAAAGTTGATCCACAAAAAGGACGCAGAACGCCAATCATTCATAATTAAAAAAAAAATTGTTAAAAACTATTTATAAATAACAATAAACAGGCCTCAAGCTAGTACGCATTTTGAAACATTTTCAAAAAGGGAAATATCAGCAATGGCAGATTCTTTCGGAAGCAGCGAACAGGTAGACGATAGTAGTGTATTTTTTCTTCTATTTTTGCTTTGCGTATTGTGGCAAAATCAATAAATGCATTTTGCACAGAGTGAGTTAACACAATTTTTTTTTGATTGTTCACAGAAAAAAATGTTCAACAAAATGAAGCACGACCTAGAGGGTTGGCGAGAGGTCATTCTCGTGGTAGACTCTGTGCTAAAATGGCAGAAAAGCTTTTATCCGGCCGTTATCTTTGGTGGCACCTCTTTTCTGTTTTTGATTCTGTGGTGGCTAGATTTGTCTACATTGACTCTTGTCTCACTTACTCTGCTGGCCACGATACTGCTCGACTATGCTTTTCCGATCGTTTCGCGGGTCCTTTTTAAGCCTGAGAACTGGACTGGTGTCCAGGAAAAGTCCTTTGAGTCGGTATGCACAGAAATCTGTGTGCTGAAGAACAAACTGTGTGGCACCATTCAGTGCGTGTTTTCGTCGAAGGAAAATAAACCGATTAAAGTAAATATATATGTTTATTAAATATTATTACTATTTTTTTTACTAATTGTTTACTATTTTTTTTACAGCACTTGATTGGAACCTGTGGTGCATTGTTGGTGCTCGCCTATATTGGAGCTGTCATTGATAATCTACTGTTGAGCTACTTTGGTGTTTTGTTTGCTGCCTTCTATCCGGGTCTTCTGCACAATGGATTTGTTAACATTGTCAAAGAGTTGGCTATGAACTTTTTGTCAACCCACATCAAGTGCCTGCAGAATTCCGGCAAAAAATCAGAGTAACGACATAATAACCAGATAATCATGCGTAATCAATGGCACATCAGCCGTTCTACGAGCTCAACCTATTCAACTCGTCATCGCTAATTGTTTGAAAGCTTACATACCTAAATGCTTTATAGATATGTCCCGGACATTATCATAATAAGTTACCTAAATACTTATACACTTACATTTTGATCCGCCTTATACGTCATTTCTGGTTGCCATTTAACTTAGATTTTTTTTACAAAACTACCATTTCATTAGGTTTAAATATTGTATCAATCATCTTGGTTTTGTTTAGATGATTTCTGTTTCGTCTCGTTGATGCTTAGTTGTCCAAAAAAGATAGGTTGTTTTTCTTAAGTGCTTTCTTCGTGCATTTGTGATCATTTTATAATAAACGTAATAATACTTTTTAATAACAAAAACTCCTACATGTTAAGATTTACATAATAAATAAAAAACTAAAATTAATTGTAATGTATTTTATTAATGATTTTATTGTGCTGTTGTTGTTGCTGGACGTTCACTAGACTGTATAATTTTAGCATATGTACGAAAATCCGAAGCAACAACGCTTGCCGATGTAGAACTTCTTGTGCCAAGATGTCTGATTTCATCGCATAGCTCAATTCTCTTCTCAATTTTCTTCTTTCCCTTGATGGGTATCCAACCTGTGGTTGGCGTCTGATTACACACCATAACGCCCCTAATGGCAAGGTTAAGAGCAAGCTGCGTCAATGAATCATCCTATAAATAATGTAATCAATGAAAGATTAATATAGATATTAACAGTGAAAACTCACCCTCCATTCGCTCATCAGGACATCGGTAGTACTCAGTACATCAGCTGCTCTTACAGCGTCTTCTATGCTTTGATAGTGACACAAGTAGTTAGTGTGGACTAGTCCAAGGAAATTGGAAGGTTGTGAAAGGAAATCGTCCGTTAATGTTTCTGGTGAGTGCAGTAGTTTTTTTGGATGGTTTAAATGTGTATCCTCATCTAATGTGAACAAAAACCAATTAGTAATTGAATTTAAATATTTTTTGAGAATGTGTTACATTTTGGATTTAGTACCCTCCCTAGTCCATGCATTACAGTAATGGTCTCATCACAACCAACCGTATTCAGCTTTTTTCCCTTCGCGCTCCCTTTTGTCTTAGACGCCTTACTAATCAGGTGTGTGCTGAGGTTTCCGGAGCCTTAAATAATATTTATATTTTGAACGTGGAAATTAAATAAACCAAAGTATTCTAACTTTTCTGAGATGCAAAATGCAGGTTTATAACAGCATTTCTAATATCACCCTGTGCCGATAGCACAATACTATCGATTACATCAGCTGTGAGCTGCTTGTAATAAGTCTTGTATCCAGGTGAAGCCATTATTGTACAAATTCGCTTCAGTCCTTTCTTGAGCAAAGTCGTGGATACTGCGTTCAGACTTATGTGCGCTATATTGTACGTTTGTCTGGTGTCATCTTTAAACAAATTAAAAGCTATGTCCAGCTTCCGACTCCTTGTATCGGTAACGACAAAAATAAGCGGAGCTTTGCCAAAGTTAGAATAATTTCTAATAATAATAAAAATAAATTAAAAAATAGTCAATAATATAATAAATTTGTATAATCAACTTACTCTAAAATCTCATTAAATCCTTCGGAATCTTTTACAAACACATTCGGAAAGTCTTCAACCAGCACCAGACGCTTACTGTCTATGACATCAAAAACAGAAGCGTATCGCGAGGAACGCAACAAAAACTGTGAGAACTTGTCTGTCTGAGACTCAGAGTACTCATTTGCCTCATCATTGTTTGCGTTATGTCGATACTGTCGATTAAGTTCAATGTCAACCGGAGTTATCCACTCGTTTATTACATAGCTCAATTGTTTGGCCAGTACGCGTATAACAGATGTTTTGCCCGCTCCAGAAGGTCCAGTCATCAGCAAAATAGGTCCACCGATTTTGTGTCGATTCACAAACGAATCATGAAGCCAATCTTGTAATTCTTTCACCTTTTTCGGATGCACTGCAAGCTCATCGATAACCTGGGGGGCAAAGTTCTCGATCCAATTTGCAGATGCAAAATCTTTGTGCACTAATGCTGGCACTGCAAATGTGTGTGTTTTGTTTGCGGAAGGTGTGAGATTCAAATTATTTGTTTGGTTTGCCTTTTTAGGCGGTGAGTCTAGAGTCAGATCTATTGAATCGTCTATCCGTGTTACTTGTGAGATAACATTAGAAACAGGCTTCGTAATCGTTGAGTTTTGTCGGCGCGTTCTTTTTGATGGTGGTTCCTCGCAAATTGACAAAGTGTCTATTGATGAATTGCTGGCACTGAACATTGATTTGAACCATTTTTTCTAGAATTTTTAACGATTTTAAACATATTTATATTATTCTGCAATTATTTAAAAATAGAGTTTTACCTGTTTATCAGCCATTGTTTTTGTATGTCGAGAATTTCGCTTAATTGCACACACAAAACATAGATCGAGATAAAATCACAAATTATAACAATATTATCTTGATGTATTTAGTATTATAACTTTCTACAATTCTACAGAATACAATATACAGTTTGAGTTTAAACTTTATATATATAAAGATAAAGAAATTACAATAATTCAAATATACGTTTGTCTGTCAAAAACATATGTTTTTCAGCCGAAGACGCAAACTCTAAACTGCCATGTTGTTTACTAAATCCATGGATCTAATATCTAGAATGTCATTTTAGATTTATATCATGTCATTAAATCAAGATCTGAAAACAAAAAAAAACAAACTGTTTATTCTTTATTGTGGCTCGCTAGAGAGTAGAAATTTGTTCCGTTCTGTCTCAAGATTATAAGTGTTTGACCGGTATCCTGTCTAGAGTTCTAGACATGTCGTCAAATCCAAATGTGACATCACACACAGGCGACTTTGACATGGACGATGCTCGGTTCCGTATCAAACCATACCAACAAATCGCAGCTGCATGCACAGGTGCCGTTGTCACATCCCTGACCAGTAAGTTAAATATAATTTATATTTTTTGCTCCGTTTTTGTATAAAAGAAATATGAATTCTAAATATATATATATAATATAAATATAACCTATAAAAATAGTATTTCACCATGATAGATTAAATTGCACTTATAACTGCATAAATGATAAGAACATAATGAGATTATAACTGCAATCTTTCACGTACAATTTAATTGTTTCAACTGTTTCAGTGACACCATTGGACGTGATAAAAACCCGCCTACAGACTCAGCAGAAAACTAGAATTTCAAACAAATGCTTCGTATACTGCAACGGGCTCATGGACCACCTGTGTCCGTGCGCTCCAAATGGTGGAACCATCAGTTCCTCAGGAAATGTTCATTACAAGGGCACTGTAGTTAGTATACCAATAAAATACTTTTAATATAATCCTATATTTTATTATATAATGAAAACTCCAATTTGTTCTAGGATGCATTTTTTAAAATTAGTCGACACGAAGGTGTCTCATCACTGTGGTCTGGCCTTGGACCAACGCTTGTGCTCGCCATTCCAGCCACTGTCATATATTTTGTATGCTACGAGCAGTTACGTCTAAAATATAAGGATCTGTACACGAATCGTTACCCAGAGATAACCGAGACACCATTCTATATTCCGCTTGTGGCAGGAATGTCTGCACGCATTTTGTCTGTAACAGTTGTAAATCCATTGGAATTAATTCGAACTAAAATGCAATCGCAAAGGCTCAGCTATTTTGGTACTTGTTTTTTGGATACGTACTTTAAAATATGTTTAACTTTGTTTTATATCATCAGAACTTGGAAATGCTTTGAAAGGAATGGTTGCACATGAGGGTGTCACAGGTCTCTGGAGAGGTTTAGGACCTACACTATATAGAGACGTACCCTTTTCGGGACTTTACTGGACATCCTATGAGTCTATAAAGAGCTGGTACGGTGTCGTCAATCCTGGCTTCTGGTTCAGTTTCATGAGTGGCGCTGTATCGGGTTGTGTAAGTAATCGCAAATCTTTTGCTAAATAATAATCCAACATTTATCATTAAAACTTGTCGTTCAGATCTCCGCTTTTGTGACAACACCGTTTGACGTCATTAAAACACACAAACAAATCGCGTTTGGCGAGCGTTTTCTTTACCCAGGTATGCAAGCATCGTTGCTTTCGAATCGATGAAATTTTTGTAATTCAACGTTCTCTTTTTAGAGTCAACACTTGCGAAGGCAAATATCGTACCCGAGGTATCCACACTGAAAATGCTCGCCAATATTTATGAAACAAACGGTTTTCGCGGAATCTTCGCTGGCGTCGTACCGCGAATAATTAAAATATCACCGGCCTGTGCCATCATGATTGCGTCTTTCGAGTATGGCAAAGCATTTTTCCATCAGCGCAACGTGGCCACGTTCAACGGCAATGCCATTAGTAGTCTATCACGTTCCAGCTCTGTGTCGCATAGTACCAATCCAACGAATGACACTAATTTTAGCTAGTTCGTGTGTTTCGGTGTTTACACTCTAATCTACCGTCATTAATTTATATAAATATACGTGTGATAAAAATTCCTTTCTATATTTTAATGACAAATATATTATAACCTGTGTAACCTAAGAAATGTTCTCTGACTATAAATAGGAAGAGGCGCATTCACTTAACGGAAGCAAAGATTTATACATTGAGATAAAAAAAGTTGTTTCGGATATTTTTATAGTGTTTTTCTGAATTTTGCGTTTTTTAGGTTGTTGCTTTTATTGCCACTCCCTTTGATGTACTGAAAACGGAACTTCAAGTGAATTTAGAAGAAAGTGGTTCTACAGCAAAAGGTTAGTTTATTACATTTTATACAATCATTTAGTTTAAAAAAAACCTTTCAAGTTTGAATACTATTTTATTGAAGTTTTAATGTTGGGATCAAAACACTCTAAATTACATTAGTTTTAAAACCTAATAAAGGTAAAATATGCAGATTGTTTGCGCAGATCAAACCAAAGATAAAATCCAAATCTTTTGTGTCTGCGTTTATGCCAGTTGTGGTATCATGCCTTTTTTGGATTTTTAAAATATTTATGTTACTTCACTTGGTGTATATGACCGCCGATAGATTTTTCAATAACTTTTTAACCCACTTTAATTTTTCTAATCCTGCTCAAACTTGGCACATAGACTCGTTTGCACAGAACTTAGAAAAAAAATAATAGTGAAAAAAATATATTAAAAAAAGGAAAAATAAATTCTTGAAGATTTTGTTTTAAAAAATACATTTTTGTACCTCTCTTGTTATCAAAATATATAAATATTTCAAATGACTATCAAATTATATAGTGGCACCCTCAGTTACATTAACATTTACCTTTCTATAGATAATGGCTCCAAGGAATACCGTAATTGCTCGCCAAGAATATGTAATTAAAAATCTTTTTTGGTAATTTTTATTTGGGACTTGCTCTATTTTGATATACTAAATAAAACATGAAAAGGTTAGAAATATAAAAATTACGTTACCTTCTAAATCAAAATACCGCATTTCAAAATCCTATGTTTCAAAGTCCCGTGTTTTGTTAAAAAATATATATTTAAATTTGGGCAAAACGATTCACCGCATACAATTTATTACACGCTTAAGATTCATCGTTTTTAAATTCATCTCTGTTTTTAAATTCACCTAATGAATTCGTACAAGAGCTGAAGAAGAACAAATATACAGAAAAGCCCGAGATAATTTCCGATAGGACACAATTAAGGAAAAACCCATTTAACTCAATATCGTTAAGTTATTTTGATGATGAAAAAGTCAAAAGTCAAGATGCTTAATTTAATTTAGAGTCTCGGCGCCACTGACGTAGGCTGCCTCAAAACGCTTCAAAACCGAGCTCTAAAATGAAACTGCAATACTTTGCTTATCATGCGGTAGCGCGAGAAAAAAGCTGTATAACGATCCTTTAGTGCTCGTTACAAGCAATGCGCCTAGATGTTGGCAACTAGCAAATTACGAATAAATGTCTTGTCGGAAGCGCATACCGGCATTCCCTTACTAAATATGTAAGCGCATAGCGCACTTATTTAAGAACATTATACTACACTTACTTAAAAATACGTAAAGTACAAAATCAAGAAATACAAATTAAACAACACATACACATTTAATGATTTAATAAGAGGTAAAACCCATCTCTTATGCCTTCAATAATTATGGAGCCTGGGTGCGAAAATGACGAATGTGTCATACCATGAGTTCAAGGATCAAAAGCGAATTTACTTGCATTCTTTGTGAGAATCTTGAGATATTTGCGTGGAAGAAGCGATTATCGCAACAAGTATCGGTTTTCTGATGAGCAGCCAGTTGAGGAATGTGGGTCATGAACGGGATGTATATTCAAACTCGCTGGTGGAGCAGTATCGTGCTGATGCAAGTACCATTAAACTGGTTGTATCAAAGAAATAATATAATATTATTACTGAAATAATATTTGTATACTATTTCTTTGGGTTGCATTGTGAACTGCAGGGGCCGAATACATACCAATAATAATTAAAGAACTCTACTTGATTTATTTACGTCTGGTAGGTTTGCTTTAGGTCCGGTTACAGTCTCCCAAAAAACTACAAAATTTCCGAAACAAAACTCACCGCCAGGCACAATAAAGCATTGCTTCAATATGTCCCTAATGCGGTGTCAGAGGAATAAGGTATTAAAAAAATAATGTTTTTATGTATCAAGTCATTACATTCTACATTAGCACACCAGGAATTAGCTTTTACAGGACCACAAAAAGCGAAATAAGCCAAATTTGAATAAGATTTCAAAGACAAAATATTTAGGAACAACATATATATTTAAAATTAACTTATTTGAGATTAGCTTAATAATCTGGAATTGTGCCTCCTCCCTAAAAAAGTTTTTTATAGGTATTTTAAGGAGGATTTTTTTTTAAGTTTATTGATTTATGGAGAGAGAGTGTTTAAGAGGTATGCGGCTGGTCTTAATTTCAAAGACAGTTTTCTATAAGGAATAACTGCACTTTGTTTAACACCATTACCGGAGCCTCTACTCTTTTTCCATTCTTTGCAAAAACAATTTTTGCGTACGTTTTTTTTGAAACAGAATTTAGTAATTTAAAATTAATTTTGAAAAGCCGAATTTTTAAAACAGGAAATTGTAAGTATTGTAAATAATTCTAGAGACGAATTTTCTCATATCAATTTGTAAATATTAGATAGAGCCGGGAATTAAACCGGTTACCGACTGTACCTGAATCTATTGAACTAAACATAACCATATACCAAGAAATCAAATTATTATATAAAAGCAAAAAAAAAATAATGGCAATAGCGACCTTCGTTTTGCGGTAACTCTTCTTGCGCTTACTATACACACAACTTTTTTAGTAGTATTGTGCTTTTTTTCGGAGTAAATAACTACCCCACCTCTTTGAACCTCACCCGATCCCTGAAAGCATTTTTTTATATTTTTGAATATACCCGCATCTATTATTCATCTATCAATTCGAAATACTTTTATAGAAGAGATCCACTAAAAATATATTTTTTTTAATTATTGCCGTATATCAAAAACCAGTAATATTATTTCAAAATTCCGTATTTTTATTTCTAGAATTTTTTGTGGGATCTGCTTTTTAAATAATAAAATCTTGTATTTATAATTTTTAAATTTTGTTTTTTTGTTATTTTTAAAATCTTTCTATTACCTTTACTTTGTAATATATATAATATATGACAATTGCACAGTGAAGTATTTCTCCCGACTTAGTTGGACAAAAGTATATTTTAAAAAGTCATTATCAATTAAAATTAAGTACGTCATTTCAAATTTGAATACTACCAGGACAAGAAACTGTATCGCTTTATGATATAGAGGCAGCAAAACTGTGATAGTCTTTGATAACTTTGATGTTGACGTTCGTTTGAAATGCATATTTCTGCTCTCTGTGTTGCGTACAAATTAAACTGATTTACACACATTGAGACAAGCTATAAATTCTTAGAAATATGGAACATTTTGAATATGTTTTTTGCACATTTCATTTATTTTCCACTTTTATATAGTAACATTAAAGAAAGTGAGTTTTTTTTATTTATATTTAAATTTTAGGTAAAATTCAAAATGGTTGTTGCTATGTTTCTCGAGGAGACTTTTTCATAAGTGAATAGTCAATCGGCTGTATTCACGCTCAAAATATTTTAGGTTTTAGAACTTTTAGAAATTTTAGAACATTTAAAAACACGATTT
>JAAAKO020013720.1:0-16937 GCA_010015015.2 Bolitophila cinerea
TTGTATTTAGAATTAGTATTTTGTAAATACAAATTACAAAATGCTTTTTAGAAAATAGTATTTTGAAAATACAAATTTTATTAAAAATTGTTCTTAAATACGGCTTTGTATTTAAAAGCTTAGTTTGGTCTTGGAGTTAAAGCATTAGTGTAATTCTAAATAACCAATTCAATTTTTATTTAATAGTGGATAAGAATATAATATATCATCAAAAATCGAAAAATCGAAAAAAACGATTTTTTTCCCGAACCGATTTAAATCGTTTTTTTTTTAAGAATCGACCAGCCCTACTAAGTATCTAAAAGTGTAGTACCTACATACCTGTGGCGACATGCAGCGGAATAATCTCAAATTACTTCAAAAAAGTCTCTAATTTAAAATGTTTTTAAAAAAAAAACTAATAGTTCATTATTTTTTTGACTGAAATTGGTTTAAGAGATATAGAATACTTACGAATTAAAGTGTAAAATTTCCCTGTGTGCGACGAGACGCGCGACGCAAAGCTAGTCCTAAATAAAAATAAATAAATAAAAATAAATTGTAACTAAATTGTGCCTAATGCGAATACTTACAAATTCGAATTCCTTGATGAATAAATTAATCATAACCTCATCACCCCTGAACAATTACAAAACTCTGCCACAGTTGAAACACAAATTTTAAAGGTGTATTATAGACTTTATTTAAACAGATTGTATGATATATATAGCTAAACAATAACACAATTATGTCAGAAATACATTTAAAGTTTTAATTACGTCTTCGTTCTACTAGTAGTAGCTAGTATAATTATTTCTGAGTAAATAATATAACCCACAATGAACAAATTATGCTTTAGCTCGTCGCATTACGAGAAAACATTTCAAATGTATTTTATATACAATTACATAATTGTAAAGTGTGACAAATAGTTTAGACGTAATATCAACGAATGCATAATATTGAAATGTGTTTCTAAATGTAAAACTACGATGCGAAACATATAACCCTTGTCGCATACAAAATAAGTGTGTGCAAATTATTTAGATTTAGTATATATTAGTAAAGATTGAAATATAACACATTTATTTTATATGTTTGTGTGTTTGTGCTTGTTTTTTGATTTTAATTAGATGTTTAAATTTTTGTTAAAACAAAAAGTTTTTAATAATGCTCTGGAAAATATTGCTTGTTTCTTATGTAAATATTAATGATGTGTTTGTGGGTGTGTGTAAGGGTGTACAGTGTAGTGAATATATGTTTTTTGATGTTTGTGTATGCGGAATTCAATTTACCATTATTCTTTTCAGTTGTTTTTAATTTTAATTTATTATTTTTAAATATTTATTTAATTCAGAACCTATTCTAAATGTATTTTTCCTAACTTATACAATAACAAGTGCACACTTAGAATTTTCGATATATTACATTTTTTTAAGTGTGTAGTGTAGTTTGTGTGTATATGTGTGTGACAGAGAGAGAGAGAATGTTTCGGTGTAGTGTTTGTGTGTAATGTTTGTATGTACTTTTCTTTAAGGTATTACAAAAAATTGTAGGTGAGCTGCATTGCAAAAATATCACAGGTTTTATTTTGCAATTTAGCATAGTCTTAAACATATTATATTTTTATTATATATGTATATTTTTAGATGGGAAAACATAAAGGATAAAACTAAAATGATAAAACAAACATATTGGAGATAATTAAATTTAAACATCAAATGTGGTCCGCGGAATTATACATAAATGAGTGTGTTTTTTAAAAATAAAATTAAAGTAATGATTTAGTTGAATTCATAATATTTGTTTGTGCTATTATAAATAAGTGAGTATAATATTATATTTATATTTTTTCCTCGTAATTTTCTAATAATATTTGTTTTGTTTTATAAATAGACAGAGGTTTTTTTGATGTACTATAGTATAGAATTTAGTTTAGAAAACAAAATAATTAAATTTCGTTTTGTTTAACTATAATGTTTTTTGGGTATAAAAAGGCTTTGTTTTAAGGATAAATCTATAAATTGTATTTTTTTAATAATTTTATATTGTTTTAAGATAAATCTAAACTAGCACCTATTTATTTAACGGAATGACTATAATATTCTAAAATCCAAACATTTTCTTATATGTGAATTAATTTAAGATTGTAAAAATAATGTATGGTGTTTATGATTGTCCTTAAGCATACTTAAATTTCGATGACCGCAGCCATTTTGTATTTTTTTACCGAAATATGCTTAAGGACATTGAAGGATACGTAATGAAATTCAGCACTTTACTGTACTGAGATTAGAAATAGAATTATTATTAGAAAAAAAGTATATTTATTATTATATTTAACTATACTTATGATTGTTCGCTTCAAACGCGCAGATTGTGTCCACTGTCCATCTTTTGTTTTATTTATTTAAATCCTTAGTGCTTAGTCATTATTAGGGATACACTTATGATACATATATATATATATATAATATATTACAACGTCGAGTTTAAATATACATATACGAGTAGAATGAATTTCATATGTGTGTCAATTTAGTATACATTTATATTTATATAACTTACGTATACAATTAGATTCTTTGTTCACTACAATAACATTCGATAATTTAGAGAATCGATGGTTAATTATATGTAATTTTTAATTTATCGGTTTTGTTGTTGTTGCTTTGAGAATTTTATCGCTCAACATTACCTGAATAATGTTTGTTATATGCTCGAATATTTATTTGGATTTATCGTAAAATCCACACATTTATATTTGCAATATTAAATTGATCGATTGAAACCATATATTACAACATCAAATTACGATTATTTGTAATTATAGACCATTATGATTTTTAAATTATTTTTATATACAGATTTGTTGTTGTTTTTTGCAAGGGGCCACATAATTTTTATAGTTGTTTACAGACACAAAATAATTAAAATATAATAATAATAATAAATAGAAATAATATAACTGGTTTAAAAAATAAATAAGAGACAAATCCTTGAAAAGTTAATCGGTCAATAATGAGTTAGTAATTACTAGAATATAATTAGGTGGTAACTTTTATTTCGCACATCGATTTTAAAAGTAATTTTGTTAAAAAACTTACAAATTTAACATTTATAAATAATTTAATTTAAATCGTATTTTTTTAAATTAGCTTTTTTGTAAGTAAGAAGAAAAACGCACTGATTTATACGGATTTTTTATTGCGAAGTCGATTATTGTTATTAAAAAATATGACGCATCTCACCACCGTTTCAAATTACATATTCTGGGTAATTAATAATCAATGTATTTTCATCCAAATACGAAATAGATCGTAAAAGTCACAAGATAATTCATTTCAAAAATAGCCGCCGTAACAAACATGTGCGAAGTCAGGATCTATCAACAACAGTATCATCATGGAAATCGTTTTTGTTTCAGAGTCGTGGCAGTGGCAGAATCTGAGCCTAAACATTGGTGAAGCCAATATCTTCAGATTAGAAACGCGAAGCCTTTTGTCCATAAATGTAGTACATCATTGAAGTTCCAGCGATTTGGTAACCAGAGGTAACCAAAAACATGCACTAAAAACTTCGATTTAGCTGGGTCCAACCCATTTGACATTTACAAATTCGTTGAGGTCAATCCAATGCACAATCGGTTGTCACACGTAGGCTTCCAACCGATGGTATGAAGGCAAAAGAGAGCCGTTTAGTAGCTCTATACCAAAACAAGCTCATCTAAAGGTGGATGTACCCAGTTTGGTAAGGATGAAACTACGATAGTGGCAAGGACAGAAGGAAAAGAGGTGAAAAGGAAAGAGATTAATGGTAAGCCCGATCCAACTCTCGGGACACTCCATCTGAATAAAAAGGATCCAATAGGAGTAGAGACTCCGATGATAACTTTTTGCCACAAGAAAGAACGGCCAAAAAGAGTCATGTTCCTAACAAGATCAGACTTTCTTGTAGTTTAGCAGAAGTTGTAGCTGCGGTAAGTTCAGGATTGCCATCGCAAATATGGATGACCCGGATCGGAAGACGAGTCCAGAACACTTGGATAGCATTTCGATAGCTTTTGATTAAAGCTATAGATGCAGTCATTGATTCGGACACTGCTATTGTCCGCAGATTCCAGAGCACATCGCACTTGAACAGGGTACACAAAGTCTTAGGAGCTGAATCACAATCAAAGCTGTGGCTCGTGAACGCCGAAATTGGATTCGCAGTGCAGAATTGCACTCCCGATGTTATTGATCTGGACTATATACAGTTCTCTAGGACAATCATAATAAATATTACTCGAAAAACAGGACGTAGCAGACGACAGGGTCCACGTAAGATTGAATAGAATTATCCCTGAAGTCTCGGCTCTCGGCTACTAAATGGACCGTCAAAAGAAAAAAGAAAACCAAGAGTGGTTTCTGCATGGAGTTTGCAGCAGGATAATCCTCACTGGTCCCCCTGATGGACGGATGTAATCTCCTATTTTACCAGGCTACAAAGTTGGTTGGCCATCCTCATCAAAAGAAAGAATCCAAGCCGAATATGGGCCTACAAGGTTACCACATTACCACGTCCAGGAGAAATCCAAGCCAAAGCTGTGTAGTAAGCACTTCGGTTGTAGGGTCATATGATTTGTGGAATTATCCACAACAGAGATTACGGACAGATATTCTTACAAAGAGATAATCAGCCAAGTCAACAATTAACGATGACCAATATGCTACCTAGATGCCCTAGCATAAGGTACATCACTACAAAGCGACCAGGAGCAAATCCAAGCCATCACTCTATAGCGAAGTAGTCGGATGTGATAAAGTAAATTCTGGAGCTTAACAGGATCTAAATCGCAGGATCTAAAGTACCACTCAGAGGTATTTGGATTTTTTAATTTTTTTTTTTTAATAAATCTTAAAAAGATCGGAGTAGATCAATGGGTCCGAATAGAGACCTGCGTTCAAATCGGTGAAACATAAACTGTAGGGAGGTAATACTCCATTATTTATCTAATGCACGATCGGCTGTTGGTATTTTAAAATCAGCAATGGAAACTTCCTTACGATTGATTAGACAACTTCAAAAATCAAAAGATATGCTGAAAACGATTTGGTGGTAGTCTAGAAGTATTTCGATAATTATCCTTTAACGATGTTTACTTAAATAACTCTTAAAATGGCTTTACACGCATGAAAGATCGCTAATCTCCATTCTCGTTTGACCATATTTTCCTGTATACCTAGCTTCTATCACTAATTTATTTATTGTGGCTGAATAATCGAAAATAATTACAACATTATCGATTTTGATTGGATTTGTTTTTAAATGCCATTTAGCTCGTCGACTCAAAGATGGTAAGTATTCACAAAGCCAGCATTACCAGATATGATCAGCAAGACGTTCTCCGATTCTCCACTGTTTCTTCAAGTCTAAATCATCGCCATCAAAAACTAATAGCACTAACTGCACTCGAGCTTCCAATTAAAAATTAATTTGAAGTCGTGAAAGATAATGAATCATAAGTTAGCGGTCTTGAATTCACACCTAGCTCGGCCTCAGCAAATAAAGTTAATAACGTTTCATCTTTAAAGATTTTTTCTTTATGTATTGCTTTTAATACTAATTTCACTGATCTCATTAATCTATCCCAATTTCCAAGCATATATGGAGCTGACGGAGGACAAATATCCTTTTTTTAAATAAACACTTCTCTACTAATTTTGATTGGTCAAAGTCTTTAAATAATTGTGAAGTTCTTTATTGGCGCCTTTTAAATGTGTACCCTCTTCTTGCAGAAAATCGGCTAATAGCCATGATAGTTGCATTAGTCGGGAGAGTATGTTTAAACCTTTTAATAAACAGCCCGAGTTGTCAGACATGCATATAAAACATCGTACCTTTTGACATGTTTTCGTTCAATCTGTATGTGTAATTTGGACCATTATTGGTGGTTTAGGATCACATCACCATTCAGGAGGCAAGACTTTTGGAGTAATTCTTTGATGACAAACTCTTGACCATTATGTCCCACATCCCGGTGATTAAAATCAATTACCAGTTGCTTTTAACGATCTCTTAATTGCAAAATAATTGGCCGTTTTAAATTATGATTTATACTAAAGGAGATAAATTTAAAATTCTGCTTGATTTTTTACAACCTTATTTTTAAGGAGTTGGTTGATTTCATCTGCAAATCAATGAAATTTATTAAACATTCTTTATCCATAATATTTCGGCACCTTCTATTTCTGTCATTGTTAATTCCGGTGATATTTTATAGTTTTTTTTTTAATCGACATATCTTAAAAAATCTAAACACATACGCTGCAGATTGTGTCTTGATCTTATCAGTTTATTGAAGTTCAAAAAACCTTCAATATTAGGTAAACACGACAAATGATGATTATGCTTTAAAATAACGCCAAAGTAATCCGTTGTTATCTCTGTGATTACGTTTTCAAAAGATTCAGCTTTTTCTACAGACCATGAATCTTCTGGTAAATACAGAAAATCTGGATCGCGAATCCAATGTCCATGTGATGTGAAACTAAAAACCAAATGTTTTATTCCATCAAATCTGTTGTTTTTATTGGTCTCTGAATTTCTGATAGCACTGGTGAACTTGAAATTTTTTTCCATCTTTTCTTCTTTAGGAGCTGTAGTGTTTCTTGTCCATAATTTCAGTAATATTCTACTGAGAAAACATCAATGGGTAAACTAAGTCTTTTGCTTTACCTTTTAAACATTTTTAAAGTTGTATTAACAACTTTTTTATTTTCGTTTACTTTTTCTAAAACTTTTGACAATACCGCAATAGTTTTGTGTTCACTGTAAACAGTTTCTCGAACATCACTTTCTTGAATAGTATCGGCCCTATTTTCAGAATTATTCACCCATTCAGCAACATCGAAACGAGTAGTATCATTGGAATATTGAGACACGATTCTAGATTCTAGAAGACCTTCTGCTAGCATTTTCTATGAGTCTAGACAAACCTCGCTATTCTTGATCAATGTGATTTTTCGTTTAGCTTTTCTTCCTTCGACATCAATCAAACGAACTTCTAATGCTAATCCAGTTCTTGTACCGAGATAGAGCTGCGTGTGTATTTGTAACAGATTATTTTTTTATTGTCAAAACAATGATATGGATTTTTTTAGATTCTAGATTGTTTTGGAGTTCATTTTCTTGGCTGTTTTTTCTTAAAACATTTTCCACAGCAGAGCTCCGCATACTTTAGGCGGAACACCACTTTTTATTTGGGAACTTTTCCTTTGAACACTCATTTTAAAACTGTTTACAAAAAGGTTTGTATCAGATCCGACTTGAAGGACCATTTAATGTTCTCGATTAAATATATAAACTACTGTCTTTGAACACTTAACTATATTTCTGATTTCTCAAACAGTTGGTGATATAATTAATAGCTATTTATGCATACATGATTATAAACAAATTAATTATTAGTACAGTAAGTTCTTTCAACAATGTCCTTAAAATAATATTGGTCAAGTATAGAACATTTCAAAATTTATCAGTTAGATTTTAAAACGATACGGCTGTAAACAGAAAAATTTATTGGGACTGGAAAGAGAATAAATAACAAAATAAAAACAAAACAACAAAAAACTATTAGATTCTAACTTTCAATTCCTCCAAAAAAATCTGTGGCCTTATTTGCTAGCGTAGTTTACTCTTAAATTTGTTGGTCAGGTTTTGTGCATGTGTGTTTTGGTTGGTTCTTCTATATTTATATTAATTTTGTAAACTTTATGATTAGTGCCTATAATAATTATTTTAATGTATAGTAAATAGACCTGTATTAAGGATCAGTAGTGGTATTTAACAACAGCGAGAAAGATAGAGTGGTAGTAACAGTGATTTTCTCTTTTGAATGACACTTGTGGATAATGATGGTCGTACAAAACGTACCGTGTTAATTGTTCCAGATATGGTGAATGGCAGAAGGTGGCGCCACTTGATCATTCATCCATTTTATTATTTGAAATTTATCAAGTGGGTGGCCATTCTGTGGCGCCACGTGTGATTGTTAATGAGAATAATGTTTTTTATTTATTTTTTAAATTAAAACTTGATTATGAAAAAAGCATAAAAAACTAATAATGCTTTTTTCATAATTTTTTAGAGGACAAAAGAAAACTATATATTGATGTGCTAATTATTCCTTTTAATGCAAAGATGATTATGAATGAAATTGGGTCTAATATACGATGTGCTTCGATGATTTATTTACACAATTACGTTATTGCCGAATTTGGAAGTTTCCCTGCTAAAATCATTACAGGATAATTGGTATAGGTATCATTCGTTGCGTGTTTAGAAATTGCTTATTTAAAAGAAAAAAATTAAAAATATTTGTAAATTAAATATTAATAAGAGAATATTTATTTTTAATAAATTAGGTTTCAATATTTATAAAAAAGGAATCACAAGTTTTATCGTAGAACTAGAGAGGTCAATGAATCTTAATATTTCTAAATGGCCTTTTTATATATGATGCAAAACTTGAACGCCTTACGCAAATCTTATATTGTTTACTTTTTGTGGTGAATACATAAGAATAATGTAGGCAAAACGTTTATAAAATGGAAGCTTTAATTTCAAACAAACACGAAGAAGTGCGACATTTTTATCATTTCGATGTGTTGTAGTCAGGCTTAGATATTAGGAAAACTCGTTAAAACAATCACTGTTTAACCAATTTGAACATATTTGAACATTCTACCTCCGGAAATTACTGCTATATATATATATTTATTTATATATAAAGAGAAAGAGAGAAAGCCGTCCGCGTGCCGCAAGTGATTTCTAAGAAAACTTTCACGAGTTTCATTGGAGATTTAATCCACTTTTAATTTACTTTGATTAAACGGTTTTTGTTTGTTTTAAAAACGAATTCAAGAAATTACGAACAATTTACAGTTTCACACCAAATAACTGATTTACTGGAAAACCCTTTCGACCCGACTTTCAAATATGTTGGTTCTTTGATGGAACGTGTGCCATCCGGGTGGAAAAGCTTAAGAATATAGACTCTAACTATTAAATATAAGAATACAATACAAGATTCACATAAATATTGTGTTTATCTACTGATAGTAAATATATATATACGTATTATATATACATTTAATTGGATTACAAATAATTAAATTCTCAGAAACATTGCTACACAACTATTTTTGCACAAGGGCAATTTAACTCTAAATTTTTTATCAGATTCAAAAAGGAATAACTCACGAGAAGAATGTAAAATTGGTTCTTATAATGTTCGAACCCCTTCGAAGACACAATCAGGAGACATATATTATATGTATAGTATAAATTTAGATTAAAATTCTTACTGAAATTAACTGCCACCCAGATCTTTGATGGCCTGCTGTATCCGCTTCACATGACCCACCTTCACGACACCCAGATCCTTCAAATCACGTCGGCATAGCGTCAGCAACTCCTTACCGCGCACGTCATTCTTCACAAAGCTGTCCACGTACTCGGCCAGCTGCATGGCCTCCAGCCAGGTGACAACCTCACTTACGCCCCAACCGCAAACCGCATCTCTACCGTTCGTAGACTGCGCTTTGCTAGCCGAACTATTGGCATTACCACGGAACCGCATCCAGAACGGCTTTGACTTTTTGCGGGTGTCCGGCTGAAAAGAAAGAAGAATCTAAATTGAATTTATTTCCAAAACATCACCTTCGAAAAGCGTACCTCTTCATTTGGAGCCAACACGTTCAGGAACGCCTTACTCTCTCCATCGTCACTAATCTGCAACGAACACTTGCGCAACTCCATTTCCATATTAGCCAAGGCAGCACTCAACTTCGTCTCCAGATCCTCGCGCAGCACCAGACTATGACTTCGCTCGCGCAACAGCTCACACGAGTTCACGTACAACTGTCTGGCCGAATTAATAAGCTCTGCCAGCTGCATCCGAATATTCGGACCCTCCACGATTTTACCCTGTGGATGTATGCATTCCAGTGCATCGCCTGTGCGACACGCAACCGCATACAGGTCATGCTGCAGTGACGGATGCGATATCATCAAGAATTTAACCCACTTCACCAGCGAGCTAACGCACTCGATGAAGTTCAGCAACAAGTACGATTCACGCTCAGACATCAGACCATCCGGACCATCGTAAGATGCAATGTCTGATGCATTCGAGGTCTGCTCACGCGCAATTGATATACTCTGCTGACGCTGCTTCTCTTGCCAGCTCTTCAGTGATGCCTCCAATTCTCGATTGCGTCCCAGCATCTGTACACGATTCTTGTGTATGATTCGAATCATTCCGGGTGACTGTAGCCACGCCTCTCCATCTACCTGTATCGGAACCTCTTCGTCTCCCAAGATATTAATCTGGACACTTTGACACTGTGCAATGCGATGATGTTGCAGATTAATGAGTCGCGAAGCAGCCATTTGCACGGACCCAAAAACGGCCACCACTTCCAGAATACGATCGTCAAAACTGGGCGTTAAAAAGATGTCGTCCTTTTTCGTGTTGCCCCAGAAATTTGTGCCACCCATGAAACTGGGAATGTTCAGCACAACGATGCCCTGCAGTGAGGGCAACGGAATACGATGACCGTCGCACTCGAGCTGTACCCGTTGTCCGAGATTCTTGTAAGTCTTCTGTAGCCACTGCTTGGAGCCCAACACACCGTACCACATGTAGTTCTTAGCACGTGAACGACACTTCTCCGGGTGCTCCTCGCGTTTGTTATGAAAGTCCAGTGAGATCTTGGCATCGATGCCGATACCAAAGTAGTTGTTCATCACGCATTTCTCGTAGAATCCCTCCAGTAACGTTTCGTCGGGGTCCATCAGTGGACTGACGGCAGCGCACAGGGTGTCTGCGTTGGCCAGCAGACATTTTGAGATGAATCCCGTGCCACCGGTTACGTCTTTGAAAAAAAAAACGGAATTCAAATTAGTTGTACTTCTTACTTATGAAAAATATAGATAAACGTACTCGGCCAAGATGGCAGCCGAACCAAGGGATTGATAATGGGCAGCTTGCGGTTCGTTTCCATTTTGTTCTTGTCCAGGTCCTCCTTGCTTGCCTTATGCTCTTTGTCTTTGTGCCGGTCGAAGCTAAAGGCCAGACTAGATCCCGCAAACAGGCTTGACTTGGAACTGCCCAGTTGCGAAGTTTCGTTGTGCTAGGAGTATTAAATAGTGTAATCATGATATTAGTTGTTGTCTGATAAAATTCTCTTAAGTGAAATGATACTTGATTTTAGGAGAGTAGTCCCAAAAAAGTTGGTTTTAAAAACAATACGTATTTGTGAGAAGATGAAGATAGGTAGATAGATTATATTCGGGAGATTGAATGCCTAGAAAGCAAATTGGCATGAAGTCCTCGAAAGTTGGGCTTATTATGTCTCACCACTGGGAGAAGATGAAACTTTGTTTATGATATCTAACAAAGATAATTAGATAAAAAACTACAGATTTATTTTGTCGACCCTCTAAACCTGAAGTGGGATAATTTATGGACTGCTACCAAACTAATGTTCTTGGATATAGTTCATATCTACCAATGACCAAATATTGTCAACGTTCCTTTAGTTTTTATTGACAAAAAAGAGTTTCCTATTTTTTACAGGCTTGTGGTTGTTTATCTTATTTAATCCATTATTGCCTTCTCTTAGATTCATATTTTTGACAGAATAAAAGTAATTGATAATCAATCATCAATCCCTAAATTTTATATCCACACCAGCAAAGAATTTTTCGATAATTTGCACGCAAACTGCCGCAAAACTGCACGCAGGGCAGAGGCAAATACGTGCACATTACGTGCAAAAATGCACCGTGATTGCGTACAAAATACGTGCAAAATTTGTACTCAATCTGCACCTCACATTTAACTGCAAACTTTGCACGTAAGCTGCACACAAGCTGCCTATCAAGCCTGCGTGCAGCTTAAGTGCAAAGTATGCAAAATGCATCTCATTCTTACGTGCACACTCTTCACGTAATCTGCACCTTGTTCGTGAAAAGGAAAAGAAATGCGTGCAAATTATATGCAGATTGTGTCGGCAATTCTCTTGCGTGCACAGAATGTTTTACGGGACATTTTATTGGACATTGTGGCATCTTTTTGTTCAATTATCATAAATCTTCTACCACCTATTAAACTTACTTTGAATAAACTGCCACAACTGATGCGACGCGATGCGGCCGGTGAGCTATTCAGGAAGCGCATATGATCCGAGTCGAGTCCGAGTAGATTCGGATTGAAACCAGAGTGTCTTCGATCCTTTTCCTTGTCAAATTCTTTGACGGTCAAACTGGGCGAATGGCTTGAGTGACGTCGTATCTCGGACAGACGTTGTGCCCGACTGTCGCCGTGCGCCAGCTCTGGCGATGGTGGCTCCACCACGACGCTCACGCGATTGCAGTATTTCTGCAGGCATCATATATTTTTTATTAATAATTTGCCTTTCTAAAAACAATGCCAACCAATTACCTCATCACCGTCATCTTTCTTGCACGCCTCATCAAAACTGATGTGTTTCGCATCTTGCGCTGGAAGTCGCAGAGTCTCTGTGTCCGATAGATCTGAATTGGATCCGTGTATCTGTATCTGTATGGTGTCCAAGTATGTCTTAGACACGTCCTGAGTATTCTCCGGCTGATCTTTATTGCTTGGTTTGTTTTTATTTGGTCGCTGCTCCAAAAAATATGAAAATATTGAATAAGTAAATCATAAAATCAAATATAAAGTGCCCACAATTACCTTGATACTCTTCCGTGCAATATCGTTTCCCTCCACGAAATGCGCAAGACTACAGAATCTCGGTGGTTCCTTAGCCTTCTGGTCATCGCACCGATTGTCGATCTCGAACACAATGTTAGCAAAGCCAAACTGCAGTGGATTCTCGGACTCGTCTCCACTGTCCAATCGTACCATTTTCTTCTTCTTCATCGAACGCCTGCGCGGTTGTCCATCGGCAGCTGTGCACAATGTGGTCGTGTCCTCGGTGATGGTCAGATCAGCCAAAGCACCGAGCATATCCTGGGCAAGCACTGAGCTCATGTCGTCCGTTAGACTATCATCGTGTAATGCTTCTGTTGTGTCACTCGTTTCGGGCGAATCAATATGACCCAGTCGGTCAGATTCCAAATCCTATCGAAGAGAGAAAAAATAGCCATTACTATCTGTGAAAATAACTATATTTTGGGATGGAAGAATATTACCTGAATTATGTCGGCCACATGAATTTGCGAGTACGAATCGGGCTGCTTGTCCAAAATTTCCGACGTAAAACTGCACTCCTCATTGCTGATTGCAGACAAGACATCGCTGGCGTCGCCTAGAATTTCATCTGAAGAAGATTTCTCCTAAAAAACAAATTAAATTATACGTAATCAATTACAATCTTCAAAGATCTTACCACCGCATCCGTATCAATGATCATCATGCTGTCACTTGTATAAATGTTCTCCTTGACCGGCGGTCGTTCGATTTCCACTCCAGTCATCGTTACCACTGGCAATCCCAATCTGTTCATTGATTCCACTGGCTTCGTCGGAGCATTCTGCTCGACACTTTGCTGCTGCTGCCTATTTCGCAACAGATTCCGTTCGTACACCTCGAATGGCATAAATCCAAAACCATTATCTTGCTGTTCTTGCTCAGAGTAGGCCATGTACTCCAAACGACACTTGCTTAATTTGTCCCCGTCCGGCGTATCTTCTTCTACCAGCTTCTGTGTATCAGTCTTTTTGTTTTCTTTGCAAAACGGAAATATCTCATCCATGGGGCTCTCGTTCTGCTCCCGAATGCTTTCAGGCACACCAGAACTGCGACGACTGCTACCGTCCGCAAACTGCATGGGAACGGGCAAATCCATTGAGCCAAAGAAATAGTCATCCATTGAGTCACGCCGCAGATCGGGTAACGGTTATATGCACGTTAGACGAGTATTTGATACTGACGGTGAAATTATATTAATCGGTGGCACTGGCGAGGACCACGGTGTCAGACGATGACATTTGGTATACATTTAAATTGTCCGTCTGCAGTGAGTATCGTTTATCCGGTGTAGGTTTCAGTGTCTCAGAGTGCTCGAGAACATTGTTCATGGCACGATTTATACTTTTGGCTCGACACTGGAGGGCTTCCTTTTCGGAAAACTTAATCACACGGCTGCTGCGACGCTCTTTTGAGTTCAGCTTATTCTTTTCAGTCTTTTCGATTGACGGCATAGCCTGCGGACGTTCCGCAACACTTTTATGGGCGATATCGTGCAGGGTTTTCATGAGTTCATCACCAGCAAATGCTCCGTTGTCCTCTTCTCGTAATGTGTCCAGTAACATGTCCATTTTCTGTCTGCTCGCCGGTTATGGTTTATAATTTAGATAAAATATACAAAAATGACTATTTCACTTACCTTAGAATATCACATTTCACACCCATCAGTTCGTCATCCGAACAGCTCTCTTTAATCTTCACCAGGAACTCATTGATTGACTCAAAGATGATTTTCGTGGAACTCATAACGATTTGAACGTCTTCCGTTTCAACGATGGCATCCAGATGATTCGTTGTGTTCTCTACGAACTCTTGCAATGGTCCGCCATGAGAAACAGACATTTTAGGTGACTTCATCGGTAATGTCTTCTCGAATACCATAATACTCCAACGGTCTAGCATTTTTGTGCTGGCTGACTCGTAGCGTTCCAGAATCTGTGGCAAGTGCGCATCGTCGTCACACGATGAACCCCAGCCGAGTACGCGAGCCAAATCATTTCCGGTGCCCAGGGGCAGAACGGCTACCTGGCATTGTTTCTGTACAAATCAAATTTAGGAATTTATTTCCATTTTCAAAATCAAAACTCAGGCATTAAACCTATATACGTTCATTTTAAGACGATCGATTTCGGTCAGATCCCAACCAACGGATCCATCACCGCTGCACACGAGTATTCGAAACGAAAGATTCAGTTGTTGCTTGAAACGTCTCAGAAACTTAACGCCCTCGTTGCGCTGTCCACAAACACATATTCTCGTTATTTTCAATAATGACATGTCAGAATTTCGCGATTTCTCATTACTTGAGGAGAGTCTCATAATTGGCGTCATTGGTTTCTTTTTTCATAAGTCTCATTGACAGAGTTATTTCACGGTCATTAATTCATGACATTAAAGTGACACAAGAATTATCTCAATAAAGCTATCATTTATAATGAAAAACATTTTTTGGTCGTAACAATGATTATTAGACGGAATGAGACAGTAATGAAAGGATTGTGACGTCATTTTGACGTCACGTTTTCATTTTAATGAGCGATTTAATGTCCGTCTAATGGCCGTTTTTTATTTTTTGAGAAGTGACCTTAAAAAATGGATGATTTTTTTCTAAATATTTTTCGTCCATCACATTGCGAAAATCATACAGGCACGGTTTGATACATCGGGGGTGGGGGCATTGGTGCAATTTGTTTATGTTTTTTGTTTTTTTGTTTTGAAGGCTTTGTATGGTAGGAGTGCGCAAGGACGCAATTATTATTTTTGTTTTAAAAAAGTTGCCCGAATTTTGCTGCAACATTTATTTTGTTTCTAGAATTTTGTTTCTAGAATTTTGTTTCTAGAATTTTGTTTCTAGAATTTCGTTTCTAGAATTTTGTTCCTAGAAATTTAATCTAGTGCGTTCGACCGTGGCTCCTTTTTGCAAAAAAAAATATAATATCCTCATTTCTGTAGCTCTTAAACGGTGCGACTTACAGCGGATGTCCCCCGTGCAAGCTAGTAAAATATGTCCACCAAACGGAACACCCGCATGAGCGCGACACAGCTAAATTCAGCTTTTATGCCGGATCCTGACAGATGGCGCTGCGGTCGTTTGCAGGAGAGCGCTCGAACTAAGCTCATGGCATTTGTTTTGAAAATACCTTAATTTTAATATACGACATGCCCGGATTCGTGCCGGTTTTGTGCACTTTTTACCAGTAGTCCTGCACAGAAATATTATATTACCACAAAATCAATAAATTTGAGGGTACATTTTATCAGTAATTTGCCTATAACTTTTTTGGCTTTGAGTGGCTGCCCAAGGAGGTTTTTTTAAAGGTATGTTAACAATCTTTTGTTTGATAGTGTGGAAACGCGTGCAAATAAGGCTCTTCTATAGTTATAAAAAAGCCTAATTTTAAATAAGGCCCTTCAATAGTTGTAAAAAAGCCTATTTTTTTTAAACTGATTTGCTTTTTAGAATTTTACCTTCTTTCAATATTAAAAATTAATACTGCCTATCTTTAAATATACATTTTTGGGAGTTTAGAATACAAAAAATCGTCAATCGCAACCAAATTTTCACTACATGTTTACTGCTTTATATCTCTGGGAAAGCCTGCAGTAGTGTGTTTAAGACTTTCGGGTCCGTAATATTCTCCGCAATCACTGGCCGGGCAGTCCGGAGCACCGGCCTGCAGTTCCCAAAGCTGGCGGACATTCTCGTACGTTCTGCGGATGATCGTCTTGAAGTCCGTCGAAAAACCAATCGGAAAAGGAAGCTTCTTCGCTGCACGAACACTGGCGTTCCTCAAGTACCGTGGTGCCTGTTGCTCATCAGTGGTGTACACTATACATAAACGTGTCGTACAATATGAACTGGCTGTATCCAAGATCTGACTCATCATTGCCAAACAGGGCAATGATAAAACAATTATGTTAAATCAAAAATGCATTTATTGCTTTTCAAAATATTCGTTTTTAAGATCTATACACTTGTGCATACGCTCAAACCATTTTTCGAAGCACTTTGACCAGTCCGAATATGATAGCTCTAAAACATGGTTTTTGAACGCTTTAACCGCTTCTTCAGGCGACGCAAATCGTTGACCACACAATTTATCATTGATTGTTGGGAACAGGAAGAAGTATTGCGAGCCAAGTCGGGACTGTAAGGAGGATGACCCATCAATTTGAT
>JAAAKO020013731.1:0-16935 GCA_010015015.2 Bolitophila cinerea
AGTTTTAATTGTATATTATAAACTAGTGATTTTGCACTCTATACTTTGGTTAAAAATTGTTGTTGAGTGTAAATCAATGCATAAACGAAAACAAAATATATCAAATGTAGTTGAAAATTCTAGCAACCCGGAACAATGTTAAGTTAACCTGTATTACAGAAAAATCACAGCCGATATGTCCTATTTTCCCTAAAAAAATCATGCACAGTTTTCAGAACAACTTCCTTTTACTGCTGAAGCCAATGAATGTAAAACCTCTACTATAAGTAGATACATCGGTATACACTAACCAATTGCCATTTAAACCGCCTCTGACTGCCATGGAAGACCTCTAATAAGATCCTTAAGTTTGTCCCTGGGTCTAGAAATTTTTTAATTGCTTGTTGGTAAATAAACGAAGAATGGGGAAGGGGCTCCGTAAAGTTTACATCTTTCCAGTCCACCAGGTCATACTAGTCTCCTGCATCAAAATTTAGTATAGGGACGTTAAATTCGAGTAAAATATTTTCACAGTGCCCGAAATAGCTGTTATTCACAGGATCGATTAACGATTGTACATTTTTGAAAAAAATAGCAGATTGTCAAAATTTCAAGCTCAAAAAATTACGCAAATATTTTTTATTAATTTTACCGTCTTTTGCATACCCAGGCCAATTTATTTTATGATTTTTTCAAAACAGTCCTTACTATCGTACATGTGTACACATCTTTTAGAAGATCTCAGAGTGGCTTTGACCAACTTTATATTTTTTGCTGGTATGCCGAGTTCTTTCATTACCGTTGACAGCTTCTGTGTCTGCTATTGCAGCCGTATGCCTGATCATGTTTCATGATATAACGAATATCCAATCCGTTTCTGATATGTTGCTTTGGAAACCACTTCGGTAACCTTATCTCGATTACCTCAGCGTATCGGTTGCATTTTTCGAGAAGATTTTGAACATTTAGAGCAGTGTGTGATAGCCCGATAGATGAAATAATTCATTATCTTTTAAAAGAGATTATTCTGCAATCTGTTTATAGTACTGAGGAAGTTGTTCCTGAAACCAAACTGCTAGGATAAGGATTTGAATGTTTTATAGCGTATCACCTACAAATTTAAACTATTTTTCACTTATGTTGTCGACGTTTGACATATTTTTTTCTTCAACGTTCTTATGGCAACGCAAATCTTCTTATGAATAGGAGGTGGCTTGTTTTTTCGGTTATTATTAGGCTTATATTGATCTTAGAGAGCAGCAATCTGATGGTGCACAATGGCACAATTATAAACTGGAGCAAAACGTAAAAAGCCAATTATTTGTATGTTATTTATTTTTATTATGTTACATATATTTTTCAAATACAAACGAAAAAACATTTTCGGTTTTCTCTTTTCGGGGTACATTCATAAATATAAATTACTATATTAGGGTTTACATAATATTTTAGCTGCCTTCGTTTCAAGATACTGTGTATATATATTTATCGTGTGAATCGTTTTTAATTACATAATATATTATTAAAAAAATGTTTACATGTGTGTGTATGTGCCTGCTGCATTGGGGTGTATATAAGGTAAAAATGTACAAGTAGTTGGGGTAAGTGGTTTAGGCACTATAATTTGTTTAGCTGCTTCAAAATTCATAATATTTTTAATTCATATTTTTTTAATTTCCACGTTTTTATTTAGAGAAGGACTTTCCATAAACTGTGCAGATTATTACGTTTATAGCTTTTTTAAAATTTCTATTAAGACAATTCAAACAGTAAATTGTTAGACAAAAACACAAAAACAAACTCACATAATATTCATTGTGTAAAATATGTGACTAGTACAGAATCTTTAGAATTTTGTCTTTCATTTTCAAAAAATATTCTCTATTAATAATATGTTGTTATTTTAGGCACAATTTGTGTTAATCTTTAGTACATGGTTTTTGTTGTGTTGTGTTTTGGGTAAAGTGCAGTTTTGTTTACATTTATGTATTTTGTTTTGAGTCTGCGTGCAATCTTTTATTATTTATCTACACATATTACATAATTACATAACATTAAGTTTTTGCAATTACATATAATAAGCGATATGGCACGAGTTATCAGTGTTTCACCTTTAATTTGGCAATTTGTATTGATGGCGCGTACTCGATTTGTGCCAGCATGTTTCCCTGCACCTTCCCATGCCTTTCCCTTCCTCTCTCTATGTATATATCTATCTCTCTATTCTATGCTCGCAAATTATAATAAATAAGGTAAGATACGATCTTTTAAACTTTGTTGCCAAAACTGTATCTGTTTCTGTTGCGATGATTGTTTTGTAGAACTTTTAAAAATAATTGAATTTAAAAATAATAAGTTAATTTCGATGTGTAAGTAAATATTGTGCATGAATTTTTAGAAAATTGTTTTGCTAGTACAGAATAAATTATAAGAGTAAAAAATAAGTAGAGTTATAAAAGATCAGATCTTTGTGTTATTTACAGATAGGGCTTTTTGTGCGAATATTTGTATTATATACAATTAATTGTATTTGTATTTGTAAGTGCGGCAAAATTATACATCAAGACTCTAAATCATGTTAATGGGTGTTTGTGTACACGAGACAGCATATATAGTATTTTAGGGGATGATTATTTTCATTAATATACAAAAGGCTTCCAAATATATATATTACACTTTAATCTATAGCGCTATTATTGTGTTAACGTTATTGTACACCCTGTGAAGCTGTACGTTTAAGACATCTAGATATTCTTAGACACGTCACCGGAGACGCCACTTGTCAGACTGGTAATAACTTTGTTGGCGAATGATGTGATAGCGGTGGCCGGTTGGGTAGGTTCCTGTTCGCAAAACACATGACACTGGTTGTCAGTGGAAGAGGCTGATCTACGGGCAACAAACGCAAAGATGCTCCTGGAATTTCGGAAAGACAATTATAAAATAGCTTAGGATAAAATGTTTTTTCTATATTTGACATACTTGTTGCTAACGGGCACCTCGCCGTTTGTGCGTACACTCCACCTGCGGTCGTCCGGATCAAGTCCGCAGAACGAGACATTGGCAGCCGGATAATGTTTCCTGCGATAATTAAAAAAGAAAATTATTATATCATTTTTGATTTAAACTCATCTTGTGTCTCGTACCTAAAGAACAACTGTCGACTGGTGTCGGTGAGAGTGATACCCTGCTGGGACACCTTGAAGTGCACTTCGGTCGGTACGGGCAGCGGCTTGCGCGAGAACAGAATGGAAATAGCCTTGCGAACAGCTTCTGGTCCGGTCAATGATTCCGTTTCGCATGTGAACAGGTACATCACATTGCAGGCAGCACCTTGGGTAATCAGTTGATGTTGTGCTGGAGTATGCTGGAAATCGAAAGCTTGCATTTCGCGATCGGGAATCAGAAGCTTGCATGGTAGCACTAGCGGTGTGATTGAGTGCTGGTACACCAGTGCTGACAGTGATGTGAAGACGGGTTCGTTTGCGGAGCCCTTGAGACGAACGCCACGTGACGTTGGCTCGACAAGGAAGTGACGCACGAGCTCATCGCCTGATGGTCCTTTCGTGGAGACACCTGGTGGTGGATAGGCGACCTTAACGACCAGACCGAATGCTTTGGCAAATGTGGTCGAGTCGCGTACGATAAATGTACCGGGTGGTGAGTTACGCAACAGAGCGATGGCCTCATCACGACTCAGGTTCGGCTTGTACCAGTATTTGGAGGAGTCTCGCACGAATCTGAGATTAAAGAGAATTAGTTTTTATTAAATAAATGAATTTGACTTTGGTGTGCATAGATTTTTATATATAGACTCGAAATGGACCAGTTTTTCTATATACGGTCTTGTAATGAACATCTCTTCAATCCGATTTTTGTTATTTTCATATTTTTAATGCGCATTTTAAAAAATCAAATATTATTTCAAAAATTGTAAAATTGTAAAGAACATGATAAAAATTAAAATAGTGCCAAATTACTACATTTTAATTAATATCCGCGTCTTCCAACTATTAAAATAAGTGTTATTAAAATATCTCAAAACTGGTCTAATATTTCGACACGTCAAAGATACCTATTTTAAAAAAGATGTTCATTACAAAAACAAAACCTAACTTCTCCTCTAGAATATTATTGGTCTTAGTTGGTGTGTGACGGATAACTTACTTGACCAGATGCGGGGCAACTTCGTGTGGCTCACTGTTGGTAGTCGAGGCGTTTGAGTTGCGGCGTGACGCATAATTGGAAATTGTATCGTTCTGGTTGATCACCTGGTGCATTTGTGCCGTCTGGTGTCCAGTGTATAGGTCCTTGCTGGAATGCGATCGACAATTAATTTGTGTTTTTAACCATTTTGAACACAGTGGTGTTATAGCGTGCAAGTGCAAAAGTGGTCCAAACAAATTCACAAACGGTGAGTTATAGATTAAGATCTCTATGCAGATAGTTTTTTTTTGTTTTATTATATATTTTCATATATTTTTTTAGACATTATATTACAATCAAATGTTTTGTATTCGTATTCTTAGTGAAATCATAACTTAAAGGAATTTGTTAAAGCGAAGTTATTTATTTAATTAATTTAGTAAATGGCCTGGTAGCCAAGAAAAATAATTGATAATTCTAGTAAATTTCAGAGTAGCTTTTTCGGAAAAAGTTGCGATAAACGTAGGTTCTCCGCCAGTACTTTAGAAAACCTACAGGATTGATTCTGTCAAAAAGCGTGTCCCACAATTCTATAAATAATCTATTAAAGGTATCTGTAAGTCAGTCAGTATTTCTTTAGAAAAAAACTCATGAGAATGACGGATAACCAACAGTTTACATACATCAACTTCTGATTTTTTTTTAAAGTGCCGGTTTAGAAAAATCTGGCAAAATTTACTTGGCACATTTGTCATTTTCTCATTTTAAAAATTGACTCATTTTTTCTATGCCGCAAATAGCGTAAAAGTTTACCTCTTGCATTTTTGTAATATCAATGAATGAATCAATGTCAATCGATTAAAAGAACCAAAAATGTTCGAATTTCGATTGTCTAAATATATCTTTTTACAAATTACGATTGGCTGAATGTTACGATTAGTCAAATCACAGTAAATCTTCACTGTTTGGAATTAACCCCTCTTAAACAATTTCCTCCTAAAATCATTAAAAGCTCGACTGTTTACTAAACGCCTTCTCGTCACTAAGGATAGTACGTTTACGAATAAACACACATTTGATTGTAATTTACTAATAAAAATGTTTAAAAAAATGAATTTAAACATAAAAAACTTCCTAATAAAAAAACTCACCGTGCGTGCATTAAAACCCATTATTTGTTTTTTATTTTTATTTTTAACCACTTTTAAATGCAGGATGCATTTATAGTTTATTTACAACATTCAATAAGTATTTTAAATATTTATTATATTGTTAGTACGACAACGCAATTATAATTAACTGAATTATATTTTTTATTTTTTTTATAATTAATCAATATTTTGTGGTCTTTTTGACCAAGTAGTCTAGAATGGGTTAAACAAACAAAAACGATCTTTGATAAAAAGTAATCACTTCAATAATTTTTTTCTCTTATCCTAAAAGTATTGATTACATTTGCATTCCGGTTAATATACGACATTGAGCATTTGTGGAATTATGTTTAGTGAATCTCGTTTTCAGCTTTCATTCTCGGGTGCTTTCCTAATCTATATTTAAAAATAGTGAATAATGCAAAGTGCGTGTAACTCATAATCTCTAACGTGCTCACACGATGTGGTGCATGACAAATACAATGTCACAACGTCTACTATTACTGACAACAACAACAAAAAACACCCTTCTGGAGGAGTATTTGCTAACCTGCAGTCGTACGTCGACAGCGAAGACTTGGCACTACGCAGTGACCACGTGGAGTTATTAAAACGTCTGTTTAAATTTAATCGTTTTTTTTTGTTTTGTTGTGATTCCAATTCGTAAAAATAATTTATTAAATTGCTATTGGGATTCTGTTAAACCCAGTGTGCACTTACCGAATAGATGTCGGACTCTTGGGCGGCAGAGCTGGACTGGAGTTACCGTTCAGACCGTATGGGGTGCGCGGCGTCACCGGGAACGCTGGTGTTTCGGGTCGCGGAGAGCCAGCAATCGAGGTCTCAGGTTCGGTTTCGGATCGATACGACGAGAAGGACTCCTCGCGGGCCTGTTTTGTAGGAACACACGGAGGAGAAAATTAAATTATTATTTTTGTTGTTTAGTTATAGTTGATAATTTATAGTTTTGTTTAAGTTTCGGTGATAAATTGAGTAGTGAGTTACATTCATAAAAAGCAGAGTTAGTAACATGATTCATGCAAAATGGACAAATTCCATACGATCTATAAGTTGTATATTGAAGAAGGGTGCGTGTACTGGGAAGAGGGTCTCGTCTACTACACGGCTGCACGTGTTTTTTTTTGTTTTCAAAAGTATGTAGTAGAGCGGGGCATATAGTACCTGGTCGTTCCACGAGACGGCATTACTTCGATCGGACAGTGACGGTGATATGGACGATGAGTTCTCCGACTCGGATGCCAAGCGTTTAATTGGCCCATTATGATGTTGATGGTTGTTGTTGTGATGTTGATGATGATGGTGGTTAGTCGATGGTTCGATCAGATAAAGTCTATTATTGTTAATTGTGTTTGCGAAACCATTGCACTGGACGTGCGGTGTTGTTGGATGGTTTCCATTGGACAGACTCTGCTGTCGCATAGTCTCGTGTCTCTCAAAGTCAGCTAGATTTGCAATGACATCATTAAGATTTTCGTTTAGAAGATCCTTGCCGTTTACCAATGGTGTGGTAGAATTGAAGTTTGTGTCCCGGCCACCGTTCACCACCACCGGTGGATAGGTAAACACATCGCTGGGTAAACTGCTCGGTGTACCTGAGCTGTTGATCTCGGCCAGATGCTGGTCCATAATATCACTTTCAACAGCCAGCGAGGCCAGCAGTCGGTCCAGGGCCATCTGACCGAACGCAATCTCCGCGGAAACACTACTGTTGTTATTTGTGGTCGTAGCCGTCGTTGTTTTTGTTTTTGTCGTGGTAGAGGTCAATGAACTGTTATTACTGATGCGATTACTAGCTATTATGGATGATTGTGGTAAATGTGGTGTCCGACGACCTTTATCGCCGGTCGTGGTCGTCGTTGTCGTCGTCAATGACGATGACGATGACAATGAATGATGATTGCTATGTGCGGACTCCTACACGATGACCGGAGATAAACAGAAAGAAAAAGACAGTGCGAACATGAAATATTAAAAATGCAACAAAAGTGTGTTTTTTTTTTAAATCGTTAAAGCAAAACAAATAGTTAAATAAATAAAAACAAAAAAATAGTGCATGAAATGATTACAAGTCAAGTGCATGTGCATGTGCAAGGCGCAATCTCAAGCAATTACAGAGGTTAACATGAAATATTTATATTATTATTTAAATGCGATGAGACGAGTTTATTATTTTTTATTTATATTTAGAGTACATACCAATCGAACATGTCCGTTTCGAGGTGAGTGATGATTGTTTGTATTATCAGCGACCGACAAAAGACCATTGGTCTGCTGGTGCTGTTGTTGTTGTTGTTGTTGTGCTTGTGCTTGACTACTTGGTGACTGTGCTTGTGTAATGTGGCCGAGGGGTGATGCATTCAAAAGAGACAATGGCGAAACGGGACGCGATGTCTGATCATGTGCCAATAAACAAAAAGTGCAAATGTGCAAAACAAAAAAATATAAATAATTAAATGAAAACACTACAAATAATAAGGTGAAGCGTGCATTATGAAATCTAACTGTATATATACAGGCGATAGTGGGATGAACGAGAGACTTACCCCATTGCGGTTAGACTTGGCCTGTTGGTGGGCTCGTTGTACCGCAACAAAGGGACGTTCATTGCTGCTGGTCACCGTTGTCGTGGTAAGCGTATGGTAGTTTCGATCGGAAGATCTAGGGAATTACGGAATCGTTATTAGCTGTACATCCCTTAATTATTTACTTATATGCTATATGCGATAATCACCTGTTGTTATTGTGAGGCATCTGCACGTGCAGTGGTTTGCGGTAATCCACTTCATCGATGAAAGCGTTTGCGTTAAAGGCTGCTGTGTCACTGGCGTATCCATCGTACCGTTGGGTCGATCGGGATCTGGAAACACATGTCAAAATTATAATCTTTTTATTTCAATTTCCATAAATTTCTGAGAATTACCTCAGCGGTCGGCTGGTTCGCGTTTCCGTGTGCACGGTTCGTTCGATATAATCTCCGTTTGTTGGGTTGCCTTTCTTTGCACGCAGCTTCTGTTGTTGAAGTTGTAGCCATGTCTGTCCGGATCTGTAACAATGAAACAAAAACGTCAATACCATTTTGAAAAAAAGATGTCAATGATGTTTCAAAGATGATACTGGGTTAAAACCCAAAAATCCTACATTATACAAATATGATGAAATAAAATACAGTTTTCGGGATACATTATCAAAACATCCCGAATCATTGCTACACGTACGCACTAAATTAAAACATATATAAATTAGCAATCGACCAGCACAGACCATACCCAGAGTCCGGTAGTCCTCGACCTGATTTTTACCTCTTGTATGCGTGCTCTTACACGCGCTCCCGTTTCTCAAGCCTCTGGCGTATGTATCACGCCATGCGCGAGCACTTATACGGATAACATAGTTTTTTTTATCTCTCCTCACAAATTATTATTATCGTGGTATAAATATCGAAAACATAATATAATATAGTCAGTGTGTGTGTCTTGAGGTTGCATGTGCCGTGTATGTCTCTTGCGAGCAAATCGCATAAGGAAACTTGTCGAAATGGGCGCGCATACAGAAATTCAATCACCTTGTTGTTATGTCTCTGTGTGTTTGTATGTGTGCCCGTCTGTGTTTGGAATTGCGTTAAGTTAAGATTTCTCGGCTACAGTACACACGAACGAAAAATAAATACTATGTCTTTGAAGTGGAATATGCCAGATGCCAAGACATTTTTCTATGTAGTATACGCTTGAAGATCGTTAAATTCCTAATCGATCATTCAGTTGTATAGAGTCTTGCGATATTGTGATATGCTGTTTTTCGAAGGATGTCCTTGCCATGAAAGTTATGCTTAGGAACATTTATTTTGTAATTACTTATTTTGCATATTATACTAAAATGTTTCGTCCACTTGGGAATTAAAACATATGTTTTTTTATTCAAGTGTATCTATATAATTTTTAAGATATTAATCAATTAGTTTGCCATGGTATATTGCTACTTAAATTTATTCAGGGAATCATGATGATATGAAAGTAACTTATAATTACATACTCGTACATAGTTTTACTCAACGCACTGGAATGGTAACAATTATCAGTTTTTTTACGTTTCTACGTCTATCAGAGGGATGAGAGAGGGATAAAAATTGATAGGCACAACAATATATACAATATTGGCTTATACTCTTCGGTTGGATGAATATTCTACATTAGTTGAATTTGAAAAAGAGTTAAAATTGCACAGCTATTCATTTTCTACATCTCTTTCTCCATCCCCAATTAAAAATGTATAAAACACTGTTTTTTGATCATAAGTAACTAACTTTTTTGAGATACTAAGCCCCCAAACAACCAAAAACTTTAAAAACTTTATCAACCTTTTATCACATTTATTTAACTTTGTAAGTTAAAGTAAATTAACACGGTACAAGGCACAAAAGATCTGATGGTACGGTATCTGGCGTATTTGTAGACGAGTAAACATGGATACTAAATCCAATTCTTTCCAAATCGTTTTTATTGAGATCGGATTTAAGGGTAAAAAAGAAAAAGTTTGAAAAATGAAAATTGAATTTAGCATAATATAATATAATGATACAATAATATATAAGAAGTATTTATCCTCCCTAAGTATGTTTCTTTCAGTTCACTACCAAAATCGTTAATTATAATTGATTAAAAACTTACTGTATTGCATTGGTGATAAGATTCTTTACTGTAGTTAACGTGATGATTATATATGCTTTTCCCATGATGATTATTTAAGCTTTTTAACAAACCACGATGCATTTGGGCCTCTTTTATATAATAACTACATCATAATTTATTCAGTTTCAGTTTGGAAGAATTTTCATTACTTTTCATTAGCTCAGGCATAGGGTAAAAAAAAGTTTGGTTTTCTAATTTGCCGTCTTTGGAATCCCCCTTTTACATTTTCCCACAAAAAACATTTTCAGGGTAAAAAAACATTTCGTTGTAATGAAAACTTCCACTATATCTCTTGATTTTTTTTTAAAGTGGGGTGCTGTTATGAAGATTTGCCAGTTTTATATTAAATATTTTGAGTTTTTTTTTAATAAATGTCACACTTTTGATCTGTATGTCTCCTTTTGTAGTATGCGATGTTTCATATAGCCATTTATCTACATTATAAAATATGCACTTGTCCTAAAAGTGTAGCCACAAAGAAGATCCACTAAAGCAAATTAATTTTACAGATCGTGTTTAAATTAATTATGACAACATCACTATTTATAACTTCTCCGACCTCAGTGTAATTAATAGCATCTAATCAGTCACAAATATATATGAATCGTCAATTAAATAAAGTCTTTACAAACTTTAAAGTATACCAATTGATTAAAGTATACGATCTTTTGCCAGCTAATGTCCCTGATTGTATATATTTATTTAATGAGAGATCTTTTGATTTGAAATAGAATAAATTCGTATAATAAATCTATTTGAATTCGTTTGTATAAATTCTAAACTTTTCCCAATAATGTTGTACATATATGTGTTATTTACGGCCATCATTTATATATTATATGATCATTGATTGGCGATCGTTTTAACCGATCATTATATACGTATACACGCACGGCATAATGACATTGTTACATACTGTCGTCGTCGGCTTGGCGAGGACGCAAACACACACACATTCACAAAAACTGTATCCGCTTCAGGGTGATCCGCATTTCGCCGGCCATATAGTTCATTGCAGTTTACACCCTTGAAAATAACATAATAATGCATCAGCGCACACGTAAGGACGTAAGACGCACACTGATCGATATTCCGGTGAAATGTTTGCGAATGCGTATGAGTCACCGTTTATTTGTGCGCGCAGCTTTTATTTATAATATTATGTATTTGTGTACCTAGTATATTATTCACCTGAACCTCGAATGAATAATCCAAGCATATTATATACTTTTGAACAAGACCTTGTTTTCGATCACTGATCGGTCATCATACATATACATATATATTATATAGCACAAAAGGCGCACAAGAGTACTCTCATCAAATGTACAAGACATGCGCGTAATAAATCGTCGCCAATAACTCAAAATGAAGACCTTCGCGACAATTCCGAGTTTGTGCGAGTGCGTATGATGCAGTGGCGGATCCAAGGGGGGTTATGGGGGTTTAAGATACTCCCTGGAGCGTATACCAATAAAATAAATATCAATTAATATGAAAATGGGATTATTTTTTGCTTATTATTAGATATTTTTTAAATGTTTTGCTTGTATAAATTGCAATACGGGATTTTGAAAATAAAGATTTTCAAGTAAGGGATTTCAAACCCTACCTGATCATTGTTTTTTTAGTGAAAATTGTGTTTTTTTCAGTCAGTGATTTTATAAGTACAAAACCTTTAATTAATCTTAACACAATATTATGTTTTTTTGGAAAATTCTTTTTTTTGTAATAATCGATGATTTCATTATTGTAAAATCATATTTTTTTTATAAAAAAAACAGTCTTAAAACAGTCTTAAAACAGTCTTTTAAAAAAAATCTGTGTTTTTGAGTGAAAAAATATATTTTATTTAAAGATATAAATTAGGTACATAAATTTAATTGTTAATCAAATATAAAAACATAAAATGTGATCGGAATTATTAAAAATTGGCAGCTTACAAGTTTTTATTTATGGAAGATTGTTCTTTCTGGTTGGTCTTTTAGGTTTTTGGAGCATTTCTGTGAGCTCTATTATTTTAAGGTGAAGATTATTTTATTTAAGGAGCCCAATCATTTTATTTTAGGTTCACACATTTTTTATGGAGAGCGATTTATTTTATGATTTTATTAAATAATAATTTGTGATTTTCTATGTACCAAATCAGTGTTTATTTTAGTAAAAAACAGATTAAATGTTTTCTTATTTCAATCGCAGGGATTTCATAGTACAAAATCAGTAATTTTCTTTCTTTTTTTATAAAATAAGTTATTTGTTATTGCTTTGAAAAACTTTTTATTGAAAATTAAAAAAATGTTTTTTTTTGGTATAAATATGATTTTTTTAATAATAATAACAATTAAATAATTTTGAATTTTATTAATCAATTTTATGCTTAATAGCCTCTATATTATAGGAAAATTAACAAACAAGTGTCGCCTGCAAGAGAAGCCTAGATCTGCCACTGCGTATGGGTGTACTTCTTGTAAGACAGCCGAGAATGCGCTGATGGGACTTTAGACCTTTAATGCAAGCGTCTTCGATGGGCCCGGAGACAATGTCTCTCATTACGGCGGGTATGCGTGCGTATAGATCGAACTGAGCGAAGACCATATATAAAACAAATAAGTATATATATATATATATATTTTTCTGTTTGTACTAGAAATTCCTTAACGTTTCTTTTTGTGTGAGCGTGTCTGTTAGTTACTTATATACCAACTCGTAGGTAAACATAAGATGAACATGTACCATCAACATGGTCAGCAACAGCATGCACGCGAATACGCGATGCCTCGGTAAACGCTGACTGTGTGTGCGTGAGCACAAATTCTTGTGGTCGCCAATTTTGGACATAACTACTGTTGTCATCGCGATGTTTACCGTATGCGCGAATGTGTTGTATTTGCGCGGTCGTCTCACCGCAAACTTAAGACGCGCAAACACTATAAACTCAATCTTTAATCTTCAACTAAATATAAATATATACAAAAACTGTGTATATTGCAAATATATATATAGCCAGTGCCGTGCAATGAGGTGAACCGCAGCTAATTTCGATTTTCTTGAAATAAGCTTTCAATTAACCAAAACAAATTAATATTAAGTATAATTATAAAAAAAAGCTCGCCAACATACGCTAGAGGCAATGCTTAGCAGTAGCACGCGCACACGTCGAGCGTCTTAAATCTCGCCTTTGAATAATTACGCAATAAACCTTGATTTTCAATGGAAACCGTTGGCGGTTTCCCAGCGTCTATACTCAAACATCAGATATACACAAACACCATACATTCTCGCGTACAATAATATTTAGTTATATAAATATAGATATTATATCTAGGTGTGAAATACATATCGTGTGCGCGCACAACACACAAATCGACGCTTGCGTCTGCGCGTGTTGTAGCGACTATATTACCTATAGAAAATGAGACGCAAGCGCGCATGTCTGAGACGGTTTGTTTGTCTCCTCAAATAAACCGCCAAAACGCGATCGCGAACGTGTGCCAAACTGGTTAAAAATAGGGTTTACGGACGCGCGCGCTCTTTGCTGTTGTCAGCGATGAGTAATACGTGCTCGAAGGCGGCGCCGGCGCACATAAAAATAGCTATTCGTTTATATATTTTTTTCTATTTAGATTTTGTTATAATGGAGTTTGTCTCAAGCTGTTAGCTGCATATATATATATAAATATATATAAATATATATTTAGGATTGAACGTTTCGTGAATATATTGTTTACGGAAGTAACTTCCTCCGTTCAATCGGTTAATTAGCATAATTTGACGCTTGATTAGTCTCCATCTGGGAATAAACATATTTCGACTTAAAGCATCAGTGCGGCGCTTCACCCACTTTATATTTTTGAAATATTATTTAAATTTTATTCAATTCCATAATAAAATGGCATTCGAATATCCCAAGTCGTTGGTGGTTTTTTTTTAATTTCCGTTTGAATAACAAAAACCAAGCGCACCACTGACTTGGCGGGCGTTCAATCTTGAGATACAAACAAAAAGATTCACGGCGGCACCGTTTCGAGCGAATTTATAATTGACCTTGGCTCGACCGACCCCAGCATATATATTTACGAAAAGTTATTAGGTCTCTCTTCTCAATCGTGCGGGAGCACACACACACACACATGCGAAAATGTTATTAGGCATCGACATCGCGTCTGCTTCTGCGTCTCGCCACATTGAAATACGTAAACACAAAATATGTGTACAGTAGTGGCCGATGATACACTTTATTTGTTAGTCTTAATGGAAGTGCTGGTAGACAAGTCACAAATATTTTGGTTCTTGAAATAATTTAAAATTTCAATGTGCGCAAATAATTATTCTTGGCGAGAATTTTGTTTTTAATACGCAAATAATTCTCCGTGGACTTTACATTTTTAGCTAAGAAAAATCTTTAAACATTTGAGATAAATAAAATATAATGCGATGTTAAAATGGATACAATAGTCCTATAATAGACCAAATGTGCTTCAAACTGTGTGTTATTGAAAATTGATTGTAAATGTTGAAAAAATGATTGTATACTGTAAAAAATTATTAAAACATGGTCGTACTTGTTTTTTATACTATTTTAATAGTTATATTTCAAAATTAAACTATTGTTATTAAGTTTTTGAATACTAAAAAATGTGCACAGAAACAGAAAAATTAGCAATGTTGCTACATATAAATACCTCTCTTTTTAGGCGGTTTAATTTGAGGTTATTTCAAGTTTGTATAAAACTTCTAAATTCGAAAATAACATAAATTAAAAATTAGTAGAGTCGAGTAAATGTTTTAAAAAAAAACCTACATCATTTTATTTTACAACGCCTTTTTTGTCAAAATCTTAAATTTAAGCCATTTAAAAAGGTGACCGCCCAAAAAATAGATTTTTTGTATAAAATTAAGGCTGTGGACTCCAATTCCGACTCCAAAAATATGTTTGTAATACCAAAAACCTCCTAAACATCTCTAATATACATTTTTTTGGAGCTGACATTAAAGTAAAGATTTGTAAAACTTGTTACAATTAAAAAAAAACTATGTTATAAATAAAATATATAATCCCAAAAAATGGTATTATTATTTATATCTTTATATATTTATTAATATTTCGTTTTTTGTTTTCTTGCTAAAATTCTTTACATTTTTATTGTTAATATTATTATTTTCACATTTTTGTGGTACTTTTTTTTTAATATAACTTTTATCTTTTGGATTTAGGATCGCACATATTATTTCTAAATCTGATTTTAAATTATAAAATAATCAACTAAATTCAATGTTAGGGTATCTTTATGAAATGATTTTAATTATAATGTGTTTAATACTTAGATAATCCTAGTTTTTTAAGAGTTTGTATTATTATTTTTTATTTTATTATTTAATTTTTTTTATTTTTCTTAAAAGTTGCAGATAGGGAGGTTATGAAACTCACCCTGTATATAAATATAATATAATGTATATGTTTTCTGCAAACATTTTCAATTTACAACTTTTGAACGTTTCCAAAAAGACTTACAAAACAACCAAATATAAATCCACTATTGATGAAGTTTTCATTCATTTTTATGGGTGGAGGGCACATAAATGGCGAAATGTAATGATGCAGAAAATTTATTGAAGATTCACCTAATCTATTGCTAATCTATTTTTACATACATATGGTGTTTACCCACAAATTTTGACAATCCGCTTATTGAAATGGAGGGTTTAGAGTGTAACGATGCCAAAACCATGTCTTTTGAAATTAGGAAATTAAATTATTCATTGAAGCTTTTGTAATAAAAGGTTTTCTGGAGTATTTTTTTGTACAAAATCATCTGCTTGAACCAGATTTCAAAGCAAAATTATGTTTGTTTAATCTGGTAGTTTGATTTAAAGACTGTCTAACACCCATATTCACATATAATGTTAGTCTCTTAGACGGTATTATAGATTATAATTTATATTTAGTCTTTTATATAAACCTGGACGATGGTGACTTTATAACTAAAATTGATCAGTATATTTGGTCTTCATTTCTTTTTTTTAAATCGTTTGGAATAGTTTGTGATATTTTTTACACCATATTAAAATCAAAATAAAATAAAAAACATTTCTAAGATAAATATTAGTGAAATATAGACTGTAGCTACAAAATGTATAACAATAATTGTCAATTGAAATTTATTTGGAAAATTAATTCTTACAAATTAAATATAGTTTTGCCGTATTAAAACAGTAAATGTCTATCCGCCTGGTGAAGTTTTGGTAATTTATTCATCTAAATTAAAATAAAGCCATAATATAATTTATTTTTTTAGATGAATATTTTAAATGCGGAGGCATTTTAGGGTACCTTTAAATGTGTATACTATCGTACCATTAGCATTTTTCCAAAATATATATTTTTTCCAAAGAAAAAAGGAACGGCAAGTATAATTACGAGCCTTGAACATTAGGCAGATACAGAAAATGTGGGGAGGGGGATTGTTTTTCTTTTATTTCATTATTACAAAATTCAGTTTTACAAAATTATGTTTTAAAAAAAATGAAAATATGCTTACATTTTTTTATTGCGAATTTTATGGATTTTAAATTATTTTTTACAAAAAAAACTTTTTCGATTTTTGTAAAAACAGAATTTTGAATTTAAAATACCTAAAAAAATTAGTCAAATAAAATCGTGTATTTTATAAAAGAATAAAAAAACTTCCCGTTGGAAGTTTTTTTTATTCAGAACTATATTAAGCCAAATAACCTGAATAAGCTCAGCATGAATAAAGACTGAATAAGAATTTATTAAATTTCTTTTAAAACCAACTAACCTGGATAACGCACAGCGAGAATATTTTACTAAAAAGCCTTATTCCACTTCTGGCTAAATCTTTTTTATTTCTCTTAGCTTAATACATATTGAATATTTCTTGGAATTTGTTTTCATTTTAGAGCTATTTTTTATAAATTAAATTTGTATACGT
>JAAAKO020013742.1:0-16928 GCA_010015015.2 Bolitophila cinerea
GCGAAGATGATTACCTACTGGAGGAAGCACAATCGGCCCATTGGAGTGCTGGCGTGCATCGAGTCGGCTCGACCTCCTCCCAAATCTATCTATCTAGGTGTTGAAGTTTCTTAAAGTAGTTTGATCTGGTCAGCCAATATCTTCGAGCAAGAATTATCATAGCTATTATCATTGGCTCATATATTTTTCCAATTCCAGCCAGTAACAACGTTCCGACCCATTTTTAATTTATTACCATTTCAGCACAACGCAACTTGTGTGAATTCAAGATTATTTCTTTATATGTATACTATACATATAGATATAATACTATAGTGTGGTATCTTTAATTATATTAAACTTATTTCAATAGATTTTAACAGATACTCGTAGGTACATTTTTATGAATTAATTGAATTGCCTTACGCTCAAGTTAGAACCGAATTCCCAATTACATTTATTTAAAAGGAACTTTTCTGATAGAACACTTAATATACACTGTAAAAATCTCCCATTTCTATAATCACTTTTCTTTCTTCTAATATTTTTTTTGTTGAGTAAAGTATACTTGTAAAATGATTTGTGATGAAAACAGATAATTAATCTTTGGATGTCTTCTAAATAATTTTTGCATATCACATCCTCCAGGAATGTCGGATTTTCAATTTATATGATTCTTTTATTTATATTTATTTAATTCATGTTGTCTACAATTATTGAAAATATTAGGGCATATTATTTGAGATTTAATTTATTTTTTACATAAATAAGCAAAACATCCTTAACTAAAGCCGGTCATTCAAAAAGGAATAATCTAAACCAAATGCCGAGCTTTTCACAACCATCAACTCATCGAAGTTTTCCAAATGAGTTTTTTATACTAAAATCCGTTAAATAGAGACTGTCGAATTCTAAAAAACTACCATATATTTTAGTGAAATCTGCGAAATTCCTAAGAGGGAGGCGGTGGAGTTCATCAGGGAAAATCTGGTGGAAATGAAACTATAATATTGTGTACAAATAAATAATTATAGAAAAAGGTCAGTTGGATCAAACCTTAATAAAAATCAAAAGGCCATGCTCTCGGAGAAGCCCAATTTATGCAGGTGCTTATTTAGTTTGCAATGACCAGTTAAGATTATGCCACCTAAGCGGTGGCCACGGCGCTTAAAGTATATAGTGATCGTGTGGGTTCAGTATGAAAGTTGTCCGTTTTTACCAGGTCTGTAACTCAGGACTTCCTCAGTGAGATCTAGATTCCAACAACGGGTGCCGGCCCTGTGAAAGATATTTCATTACAATCTTAGCTAGTTTATCCCTAGAAAACTCGGAATGACAAGGGACCAAAATTAAGCAAGCAGAGAAGAAGCGTGTTAGATCTTGCAGATCTTTCCAACAGTCGCTCTTTCGGAGCAAATGTAATTCAATTCAATCCAATATCTGATGAATTTCCAAAATGCAGCTTAGGATGTTAATCACTTTTGTCTAAAAGATCAAAGCATTTCTTTTAAGGACCTGGCCCAGACATACTACTTTGGAAAGAGCCGTCGGTATAGAAAACACTCCCATCCGTTAAAGGGAGTCAACCAATGCTCCATTTCTCCCTGGTAGGAATTAGTACTTTAAAAAACCCTTCTAAGCGAAATGTTGGTCCCAATGACGAGATTCAAATGATCATCAAAAAATGGGTAGTATAAATACATTTGAATTTAAGTTAGCACTCGATCACAAAGTTTCCGACAAAAATGGTAATCTACCATATACATTGGTATATATATAAGATTTAATCTCAAGATTAAAAAATCAAATAAATATTCATCTTTTTTTATTTTTAGGTAATATTTGGATTTAGGGCATGTTTTGTTATTTTAAGAGCTGAAATGAAGGTTTTAGTGAATATTTTTGGTAGCCTTGATTATCATTGGATACACATTCTACATGTGTACATAAAAAGGTACCAAGAATTTATGTAGATATATATGTAAGGTATATATTTTAATTTCGTTTCCTCGTTCCGTTGTAATTTTATAGAATTACTGTAGAGCTTTAATCGTAAATACGCTGTGCTTTTCATGTTCCACTTTTACTGAAGCTTTTGAGCTTTTGAGCTTTTCAAAATTTAGCACAGATTAACTTTCATGAATATTTTGACATTGGGAAAACTTTTCAACACTCCTTGTGGTCAAAATACAACATGATACTTACTTTTATAATATAAACGGTATATAATTGTATATAAGTTTAAATTATTAAATTGTTCATTTGTTAAATTTAAAAAAATCTAATTAAATTTTAAAATAAAGTAAGAATTATCTTTTTAAGAATTATCGCCCACAACAAGAATAAACGCACACAAACTCGATTTTTTATTTGTGTTGTGCGTGTTATTGTTGTTATGGGGCGATAATTGGCGAAAGGATAATATCGTGTGTAACACATATAATTAAAAGCGTCATTAAACAATTTTATTATAAGTGTCAGATTGAAGTAAATGATGAGAAATACAAAAACATAAAATGAATTCTACTCTTGGACAGTAGCAGTAGTGAATATAAAGATCGAGCTGGCAATAAACATTATATTAATTTAATATATACTAAAAAATGTTATTTATTTTACAACTTCTGTGCCCAAGGGTGAGTAAAATTCCAACTTTTTTTAAATCGACCCATCTTATTGCTCACTTTTAAAAAACGGTAGCCAGATACAAACTTTTTTAACTAAATTCGTATATCTTTATTATTATATTCATTCGTATTAGAATATATATTGAAAACATATTGCAGCAAACAGAAAATACCACTGTTTAATATTGTAGAAAAAAAAGAAAAAAGAAATTAAAAATAGTAATTATCTTTGTTTACAAATAGGTTAGATAGTGAGAAAAAAAGCTTACATGTAAAAAAAGGCTCTTCTAAAGTTATATAAAGACTTAAATATAAAACAGATTCACTTTTAGAATTGCACCTTCTTACAATATTAAAAAATATATACTGCCTCTCTAATCAACTTTTCATTTAATGATGATTTTTCTTTGATTTGGACCTTTAAATTACAAATGCATACCTTTTTATTTTTAAATTACGTCAAAATACTATTAATGGCCAATTTGACTTGTCTTCAATGCCCTGTGCGCCGGTAAGTGGAATACTTGGACTATATTGTGTTAATAACAGCGTGGCATATATATTTTTTTGTATATTTATATTTTTTTTGTAATTACAATTAATTAATTATTTTATAAAAAAAAAATTGAAAATGATCTTTTTTTTTCAGTACATTTATCTTTATTAGATAAATCTTTAATGACATCAAAATAATAATTATCATTTTTAATTTCAAAACAATTGCTGCATTTCGCTATATTTACTATTATTATTATTAAATCGTAAAATCGCTTAAATTTATTTCAATTTTAGCATGAATACACAACATTTAATTTATCTAACTAAAAATTCCAATAAAATGTAGTTTAATACTAAATGTAGCAAAACAATTGACAACTAAAATTTAACCCATTTAGAAATTTTATATGGCACCTATTTAAAAAAAAATTATTACTTTTGATTTATTTTATGATTGAATACACATAATTCAGCAAAATTTAATTTTATCTTTATACTTTTTCATACCGTTTTAGCGAAATTGTATGGTGAATATAATATATAAATATTATAGTTTTGTAATGAGTTGATATATATTATATATATATATTATATATATATTTTATTTTTTATCGAAAAATAAGTTGTAAAATTAAAAAAAAATACAAATTACAAAGCTATTGTCTGGAGAAAATTGTGATTGTTAACAAATATAAAAGCTCTGAGGTAAAAGTCAAATACTCTCCAATTATATTATTTTTAGATTTAAGTTTTTTGGGTATACAATTCACGTGTCTATAATGTATTTTAGAGCTTATTTTAAGTGCTTAAACGATGTTTTAATGGATTATTTTAGGCGCTTAAAATCATATTTTTTGCGCTTATTTTTGGTTTTCCAAGTTATTACCAACAGTTCTGTTAAACTATTTCAAAACATTTTAAGCAACCATAAGCTTTTTATTTTATTACGTATTCTTTTCTTTTTAGGCGTTTTGCGTTTATGCGCTGGCCGTTAGAAATCTTTACTTAAAAGGTTTTTTGCTTGTTTTGCATGTTTTTAATTGCAATGTTTTTGCTTGTTTTGCTTTTTATTGCTAGTATTTTTCATTTGTTTTTATTGGATTACGCTCACGGTTACAGTTAAGCGGGCGGAAACTAAAAAAACATACTTTAAGTCAATGATTTTATACAGGTTTATTCAGGATATATACTCAGATGTCTTTAAATTATTGTTTTAAAAAAAAAACTTTTTAAAAAAATAGGTACCAAAAACAATTAGTCATTAAAAATCCGACGGGATCAGGCCAATGACTCATTTGAATTATATAATATACTTATGCTTATCTGACCATTTACAAAAAACAGTTTTAAATTAAAACTTATTTAACATAGTCCGTATGTCCATCCGGTTATTTACATATGTATATATTATATATTTATAACTGTTATAAAAACAAGAAACATAAGATTAAATTTATGAATTGAGTCTTTTAAACTAATATGAAGTGCACATAAGTGTTGTTTGCATTGACTCTCTGAAGGTTAAGCTTTTTCTACACTTTACCACCTATTAATGATCATAATCAAAGAAAAAAGTATTTGAAAATATAATATATTAATATGTTATAAATGATGTATATTTACCTACTAAAAGCAATATACACACTAGACGTGAATGTTAATTATTTATAAATTATACTATATTATATAAGTACATATTTACATATCATATCAAAGTACTTGTATATGGTAGTATTTGAAGAGGTACTATATCTTTATATATAATAAAAATCAAAATCCGTTCCTGTTTTGAGTACTCTTTGTATACTAAAATATAAAACATATATGTTTACCTATTTATAGAAATGTACCAAATAAAAGCGAAAATGTGTGCTTGCTGGAAAATATCGCAAAGAAAATAAATTACATTTGGTGAGCACATCTGCAAAAAAACTAGCTGTATCTATATTATACGCTGCTTGGGGATATGTTATGTACTACATCTTTCCATATAACATGTGACTTTTTATGCTCATATGTATATACAATGTATATATATAAACTTTATACTAGTACATCATATGTATGTTTTTAGCCTCCAAAATATGTTACATAGTTCGTGTAAAGCAATTCTTGAAATAAAATGCGGTATATCGCATATATAGCTATATATACTAACTCAAGCTTTGCTTTAAAGCTTTCTGGGAAGCAGATAGGTCGGACGCCACAATGCAGAATGCATGAAGTTGATATGCATGTGTGTGTGTGTGGCAACAGACACACAAAAAATGTCTGCATAATGCACTTTATCGCACACTGACAACAGCATGAATTATTACCGTTTGGAGACGCATAGTTTTTTTGTCAACTACTGCGACTTCGAGGCACGTCCGTGGTTTTTTTAATTTGAAGGAAACGAATTGCGCACCTAAAATTTAAATAAGGAAATTGCATCCATACAAAGGTTTTACTCGAAGAATTTTTAGATAAAATATTAAAATGGAAATGTGCATTATGAATTTATACTTGAAACCCGCAACAAAGCTTTGCAAGAAATGTCAGCCGGATATAATATTAGTAAACTACTCATTCATGTTGGAAAAGCTATATCATAATCCATTGTTCGCACGCGAGTTCATTTGAATTATTTCATAAATATCTGCATATGTAATTTGACTAAAAGATGTTTTGTTTGTGAGATAAGTATGTCGCTGTGGCGTGTAATCGACTTTATTCATACGTTATTCATAGACGTAGGTTGAAGGCCGGGTAGACATAGTTTTTTTAAGGATCAAAATAAATCGAACATTTAAATATATAATTTAACATAAAAACATGAACACAAGAAAAATTACTGACCACATAAGCATATAGAAAATTAAATTAGCAAATCTAAAAATAATTGATCATTCAAAATACCTATGGGACTCTCTTCCTCCAAATCCAGTGCCCAAATCATCGGTTTCTATTGTGCAAATCATTTATTTCTTTGTTCATTTTTGAATTTATTGTATATAATTTGATTGTGCTTATTTTTTATAGTAAGTATTTAATTTGTTTTTTTTTTCTGTGTGCACTAAATTGTGAGCCATTTTAAATAAATATTTACATGTGTTATTCTGGGTTTGAATTCACCTTCATCTGGGCCATTATCCGAGGAGGGATGTAAATGTTCCCTAGAGTGTCCTAGCTCGATCGGTATTTTAACAAAATATACATCGAATGCCTTTATATCTGCAAAAATTAAAAAAAGGTTTGTGGTCCGTCCTTAAAAATAAAAGTAAAGGGTTCGCTATGGGGGCTTTAACCCCCCTTTCCTCACATAAAAAAAATAAAAAATTGAAACTAATATAAAAACCATTGTCTGTATATAGTGCAAATGTAAGTTTCTTAGAACATAATCTGTGATTTATTTAAACATTTTATTACAATATAATTGATTTTCCTGATATAAAATTGGGGATTTTCCTAATAAAAATACTGATTTTTTTAATCCAAACTCAGTGATTTTCATAAAACAATGTCAGTAAACTTCTTAGTACAAAAAAGTAATTAGTTTCAATACAATATCAGTTAATTTTTAAATATATATAAATTTAAATCAGTTATTTTTAAAAATAAGTTTTGTTTTTGTGAAAAATTGGGAAAAAATCATTTTGTTTTATAACAATTTGTGATTTTCTAAGTAGAAAATCATCATTTCTTTTAGTAAATTTATATAATGTTTGTTTTCTAAATTAGTTTTTTGTTCTTGTTTAAAATTTATGATTTTTATTTTATTTCAATATAGATTTAGATTTTTTAATTAGTTTTTATACAATATGATAATTAACAAGAAAAAGCTTAAATCTGCATCTGATCCCAGCAGATAATGTGCGAGTAATATTTTCTTATTATTCTTTTTTTCGAATTTGTGAACAAAAGAGGTAAAAACAAAACCTTAAATAAATACTTCATTTTTTTAATTTTTTTATTTGTTTTTATGTCCCGTGCCAACGAGTCTATGTGCTAAGTTTAAGCTGGATCAGATAAGTGGAAGTGGGTTAAAAAGGTGTCAAAAAATTGATCAACGGTCATATATACCAAGTGAAGTTAAAAGAAATTATTATTATTTTTAAATAGCAAATCCGTAATACATTAAAATAAGACAGAAGAGACTATTTGTTTAATTTTGTTAAATGATTTTTTTACAATTAGAGGTCATTATATAAATTTATATAACATCATTAAAAGCTTCTGATTTATTTCGTAAATAAACAAAAACAAATTTAATTTATCCAATTCGTATTAAATTTTAAATAATATTATCAACTATATAAAAAGTGATTTCTTTTTTTTTAATGTCGGCTAACTTGTCTATATTTTCCTATTTGCGAACCAACACACTGCTCACTTCTTTTCCATATAAAATATTCTAGCTTAGGAAAACGGAAATGGCAAAACTTCATCCGTGCGCGTAACATGAAAACTGCACAGTGCACACGCCTGGCAGCGAAAGCTTCATTTTCGGCAATTCTTTGTAAACATTTACAGTTCTCTGTGGTTCACACACACACACACATACAATATTATTATATACATATTGGCTGAAGGTGTTTACACAACGCGACTCGTAAGATAGGCACACACATAAACTCTTATACTTTGAAAGGTAACAAGTTTATATATTTCCAACCGAGATTCCGGTAATATTTATCAGCATCAGTTTCACATGCAATAATGTCGTCTATGTTATATGTTTGTTGTTTATGCATCGCTTAACTGCATAAGATTTATTAAAGTATATATTGCAATAATGTCGCATTTTTGGTCGATGCATAAGGTTATGCCTGCAATGCGATTTTACTGCAACAACCATCAGGGTTGACACGAGAATGTGTTTTAAGTTTCCAAAATACATGTATAGGCAATATTTTCAATTTTATTACCTTTTCTATAATTATTATCGTTTTTATATAAACAATTTAATTTATGTTCTGCATTTTTACTAATAAGCGGCTTACCATTTTATGCCCATAACTTTATTTTAGTAGACTTTTATTCAGAATTTCCAAATGTTATTTTATGTAAATATTTTTTTATAATTTAGTAACAAATTAACAGATATAGGAACTACCCGGCATTTCAAGCTTTGTTTTTGAAGTGAGAATTATTAAGAATAGATAAATCATGGAATGTTCAGATAAAACTGTCAAGCATTATATAGAGATATAAACAATTACAGCAATGGATGATAGCTCATATCTGTCCAGTCTGAATCACAAATATTTATTTAAAAAATCTTTGAAATACTTCAATCGACTTAAAAGCTCATGTAGATAGATATTATTAATTTGGAAGATTGACCGCCTATAAAGAAGATCGGCATGCAGACCTCGAAAGTTGGGCCCATTATGCCTCTCCCTAGTGATATTGTATTATATAGAAAAACGTTATATTTTTTGTATCAAACCAATTGGATTGCTCTATGAAAGAGACATTTTGGTATTGGAAATCTCGCTTTGTGTGGTTTCCCTTGATAGGAATGTTTTTAGCCGAAGTGAGAAGAGAGACGGACATAGGTAATGTTTCCTCCGTCAATTCACATCCTCTGCAGAGATTAGAGTCCACTGCTCGGATTGTGAATAAGGTGTTTGTTAAAACCAGTAAGCACATTAACAATGGTTTAGAGCTTCTTTCGGTTCATGTCTCTAAATTTTCTGGCGTCTCTTGCGTTTGGCTCGCTGAAGAAAGTTCTAGCTTGCCTACACATAAAAAGAGACTGCCATTGTGAATGCGGATCATTAATTTAGTGTTAATATATGATAGATACATATTATGGAAAAATCCGGAAAGTATTATTTTGGGGCCATTTGTTTTGGCTTATTTTTCTCTGGCATACTTTTTTTGGGATAAAATGTCATGGGATTATTTTTTGTTAGGCAAATTACATGCCGTCGCTGGATTGGGACCTGTGAAGTCTCATTTCCCTCATAATCGGTATGATTTGTGTCAGTTTGGTTGGACATTCATTGACAAGACACGATATAGTTCTATTGGACTTCAGTGATCTTAGGGCCAGGTGGCATGTCCGAGAGAAAATGTATGTGGTTGTCTTTGGTACCAACGAGAAGTTTTTCAGCACCCAATAGTATTGCAAAAACCTCGCAGCTTGATAAACTAATAAAAAAACTAAATTTTTTATTTTTAATTATAATAATTATATAACACCTAGTTATTGTTGGGGTTTTATGTATTTGGAACAATATTTTTTTCAGTGAGCATTGTTTTTAAAGGAAACAAAAATGTTTTTATTGCTTTCATTTTTTTTGGTGATCGATATTTTTTGGGTTTGTTACAAAATACTGTATTACAAAATTCTTTTTTTTTCAAATGACAGTATCACAAAAAAACTGTGTTATAAAATGCTATACATAAACATATATAATTAATAATTTTAGCTAAGAGTCCCTATTTTAGCGATACCTGAACTATAACGAGGACGTGTTAAAACTTTTTTGTTATTTTTATTAAAGACATTTTTTACATAAATTAAATGAAAACAATATAATGCTTATTGTTAACAAAAAAATGAAAGAATTAATAAATTTAATTGACTCTTTGCAAAATAAAATAAATGGTAATATTTTTTTTGCATTTTGTTTAGAAAAAAACAATTTAAATATTATTTAAAAAAAGATTTTTGTGAAAAAGTAAATAATCATCAACTTAAAATTATTTACCCGGTTAGAAATTAATTATTCCAATATTTTTTGTTTTTAGAATATATATTTTTTTTCTCTGAATGCTTACAAAATATTGGATTACAAAAGCAATTATGTTGTTGTTATTATATAAAATATTGCATATTGCAGAGCATATGCAAAGAGATGATAAAAATATCGCTCGATATTTGTATTACCTCATCGCAAGCAGAATTTACAGCATTTTAATACAATCTTTAATCATACAGTCTTTTGTAATACATTATTTTGCGGCTAACGGCATAATGGATTAACATATAGATTAGAAGAATATTACAAATTTGTATATGTTTCGTGACTGCAAGATTACAGTGCATATTTATTCATGTGATTATATAAACAAAACCCTCGATAGTTCTGCCCTTTGTTGTTCCATTCAATTCTAAATATCCTGTCTTAAATTGAAAAAGAAATCTGATACACCCAAGAAACGCATAAACAATATATATACTTCATAAATAACCCGGCAACGCCATTTCCAATATATATTGCTTATTTCTACGTAATATTCGTATTTACCACAACATCCCCAAAAGATACATTAAACACTGTAAATCACCCGACACCATTGATGCCTTTTATAGTGTTTCAATATTATAAATTGTGTATATATTTTCTCAACATTATGTTTCGAATATACATAAAATGTAATGTACACCAGAAACGAAAAGCTGAACGGAAAAACATCGAGAATTTTCGTGTTTTTAGCTAACTATAACAATACATATAGCACGTATCTAAGAGTATGTCTGTATATTATATGTATTTCCCGTTTGCACATTAACACCCGTTTCCGCAGAAACGCAGCAGCATGCGCGGTACTGCAGTATAGAGTCAGTGTCAGCGCGCCAACGCTGAACTCAGCCACTGACGACCGACCCCTAAAGAAAACGCACCACATGTTATAATGTACCGCTATATACGTAAATTATTACCCGCTTTTTTAGTGTGTGCACAGCAAGGCAAGTTTGTATAATGGAGCTTTGCATAATGTATTGTTTGCTTAATTCTCTCTGCGCACGCCACATAAATGTATGCATAAATTGCCGGCACGTGAATCCTTAGTCGCCAGGACTACGGGAGTCTAGAGTCCAGGACCTCGTATGTATACATGCTCGCTCAACAGCAGCAGTGAAATGAATAAATGTTTTAGCAAAAAAGAGAAGGTTTTTTTTTGTTGATGTAATGTGTGCCAACTATTTCATGAATATTTGCATGCCCGAGTAGCGCTAATTTTAATTATAATTCTGGCGTTTAATATGTATATACTCGCTAAATGATGTTTATGTAGTATTCTGGTATTTTTAATTTGGAGGCAGTGATATATATTTAGTAATAAATGAAACTATTTATCGATTTAAAAACTCCTGAGGGCTTGCTTGTAAATTAAAATTTTCTAAACATAATACATATTGAAACATTTTTTTAAATATTTGAGCTTTAAGCTCTATATACATTTTCTTCAAAATTCGATCTATAATCTTAAGTATATACCTAAAAAATAGTATAGATATGTATAACAGAGGGAATTTAGAGTGTACATAAAGGATAAGCACTATAAGTAGCTCGGGCGATAAGTGCATGCATACGCACTCGGAGTGAGAAAGAAAGAGAATTCAATTGAAAAATCGACAGCACTCTAAAAATAGTGCAGTCGGAAAAACAGACATTGGAGGGCTCAGGTATACAAGTATATGGTATATATACATCGTAAATCGCATAATACATAATGCAATGATTTTTCTTAAATTATTTCTTCTGTCTAAGCGCTTTCTGTCTGATTGGTTTTATCCTATTTCCTCGATTGTTCGAATTTCGCATTACACTTGTACGTTTGCACAAAGTTTATATGTGAATTTTGTAAATGTATACATAATGCACAAGGCGAATCCTTTGTATGTGTATGTGTGTGTGTGTGTGTGTATGTATATATAATAAACATATATATGTGGGTATGTGTGTAACACTGAGAATACGTACAATGTCACCTGGGATTTATAATTCACGTTCGACAATACCAATATATATTCAGGATGAGGTGTGTTATGGTGCGTGAGAGAGTTGTGCTTTGACTTATTAAGTATTTGCCTATCTACCGACTTGCAGAAATGGTTTCCATTAACATTATTAGCTATTTGCTTTGGTTTAATTGGCTTATTATTTTTGTATGTAATATTTGGCTTGTTGTGCTGCAAACGGCTATTATTATTCAAAATTGTAATTTAAAGATATAAATTGCATTATATTGTCCTTATTTATATGTATAAATAGTGTATAAATAAATCTACATACAATGTATAATCATTCGAATTAATGTATACAAAACAAATGTTATATATATATATATATATATATTTTAAAAGAACCAACATTATATGTATGTCAATTCAAATTAAATATTTAAATACCTCAAAGCACAGTGGAGCTTTGTGTTCATACAGAATAAAGAAATGAGATATTTTGTAAAAAGTAAATGGCTGCCTTACTGGTGAGAGAAGGCATTAGCGATTAGCATATCAAAGTGAAAAAACGTAAAAAATATCGTCGTTTACATGACTTCGTACACGGAATATCAAAACAAAGTGAAGGTATACATTCTACAAACTTTTTTTAAATATAATTTACAGGCAAAGTATATCGATCGAATTGTGACATTGAGACACACAAATCCTACGCGTGCGTATATAATAAAATAATTTTAATTTTATTATAATCTATACAGTGCCCGCAATTGAAATCTCATAAGAAAAATACATTTTTCACCATTCTTTTCCTGGAATATCTTATAACAAAAAAAAATATAAATTCCTATTATTTTAATAAAAAATAAAATGGCAGAAATTATATTTTATAAAACAAAAAAAAAGAAATGTAATTTTTGGTTGTCCTTGCATTTCCTAAATGCTACAAAGTTACAAGTATGCATCTTCCAATCATGAGATCTTAAACCAATAAAATTTGAAGAGTGTAAATATAGCGTTTTTGTCGTAGCGTTCACAATTGAGGTCCAGAATCTGTGGATTAAAATGTTAGTTAGTTCGAAAATAAATGTTAGTATTAAGTATTTTAAATTTTTCAATTATGCACCTAACGGAAAAATAAATTTAAGCAAGACAGCAGACTAATAAAGCTAAGTTAGTGCTGGAGAAATTCGCATGATGATTTTTTACAAATAAAAGTGATTCAACGTTGAATGTTTGGGGAAACATTTTAGTGAGAAATGTCACTTACAAAGAGAAACATCTAAATTTGCACTTACAAAGAGAAACATCTAAATGTGCATGTATATTAGTACTTACTGTAATACTGTACTTATTTGCTCTGTTTCATGTGCTATTTTGTGCTTTATTATTATAGATTTTAAATTAAGAAAAGGGTGTAATTTTTACGTTATGATCAAAAATTGTCTATAGTCGTGTGATTGTAAGCGATTGTCCAAAGAAATATAAAAAAATTGTTTATGTTGTAATAAAATCTATAAAAAAATATTATTTATGTTTCGATTTTACGCTATTTTTTTTTAGAAAAGATTCTATTAAGTATTTTTTTTAAATATATTTGGAAATTGATCCACAATTTCAATAAAAGACAACAAAATACCTACACTTGCTCGCATTGCTCTCAGATGTATTTAAATAATCTTTTTAATTAAAAATAAAAATACTTCATTAAATCTTTCTTAAAATTTAAAAAAACATAAAAGATATAAAAATGAAACATGAATAATACTTTATTATAGATTATATTACAACAAAAACAAAACAAAATTTACCTTTTGTAATAAAATTTAAAAAAATATAATATTACAAGTTTTAGTAAACAATATAATAAAAAATTCAAAACTATATAGTGCTTATTAAAATCATTTTAAAAAAGTGAGAATTAATAAACAAACCTTATAAATCATAACGTTTGCATTCAAATAAAACAAATAATTAAAAACCAATAAAGTGTTTATAAAAAATAACAATACATTATAAATGTGTCAAATCTTTCCAACACACCAAAGAGCGATAATTTCTGGGAGAAACGTAAACGTTTAAAAAAAATTAAGCATACTGGATTACAAATAGTATTAGAGAATATGCTTTATAGGTAATATTATTATGTAGATTTCTGTGTTGAAGGGATGAATAGTGTTTATAACAATTCTCATCCCCTACTATTAAATTTGCTACACGCTGGAGTATTCGGTAATTTAAGCGCCTTACCGCTTTTACCGCTTTGACTTTTATGTAGACCCGTCCCCTTTATTTTACAAGCGTTGCCTTTTATTTTGAGCGCCTTGGCAACACTAGGTGCGATTAGGAGCAAATTTAAAAAAATCTTAAACTCACGTAGAAACTAGAAGGTTTTCATCTACGAGCACCATTTGATCATTTCGGCCAAAAAATAGAAATAACTCGTGAAATTTGTTTGCGCGATTATTTATTACGATTTTTGACGTATATTACAGTATGTAACAATTTAGGGAATTATTTTTTTCTATGTATTTTGGGGCGTAGATTCCCCAAAGAATCATTTTAGATATATCATCAATAAACACTTAATTGTTTCATTTTCAGGTATTAGCCTAAATATGCATTATACTTTTTATACGATTTGCATAAATAGTATATTATTCAAAAAGCAAATTTGACTCCTTTTAAAAAAAGCAAAACAAATAAGTTTTGATGGAATTACAAGTGATCATAACCTTAAAAAAAGATTTTTTTAGTTTATTTTAAGTTTTTATTTTTTTTGCTCCGTCTTATACAAATTTTGAAACATTGAACATTTCGAACATTTCGCCGAAATGTGCTCGCCGAAGTGTGCGCGACGAAGTGTGCGCGACGAAGTGTGGGCGCCGAAACAGCCGCAAACCATGTAAAAGCTATTCAAAAATAAAAGACAAAAGTTTTCCGCTACATGGAAGTAGATACACCATATGATCATAACTATGTCTATCGTCTATGCATATACGCATACGATACTCAGTCTTTATATATAACTATACCATACTATTAGTCTCTCTGTCTTTCTCCCCCTCTCACTTCCCCTCACTATGTCACTTTTACAAACATTTTAAGTATACATTTGCCCAAAGCGGACACAAAATGTTGAAAGTTTTCAAAAATACCGTTATTTATATTGTAACGTAAGTTCAGTGACAAAGATTTACAATTATTCTACTATTTTTCTATAATGATAGTCTCCAAAAGTGGATAAAAATTTAACTTGGATTTTATTTCCTGCATTGTTCAGTAAGAATTATTGTTTACGTTGGAATTGCATAATTTGAAATTGAATAAAATCAAATCGCGTGGTTCTAAATACGTATACGTTTTGATGTCATAAACATATGACGACTTATGCATATATGCATATGATGAGCCCGAAACAAAACCAAAGCTGTTGACGGAAGAAAAAATTCAAGGCAAATGGTCGCCTGTTTTTTGGGAAAATCTGTTTATGTTGCAACTGTACTCATGCACGGAGAAAAAATATAGTTATATCATTTTTTCATAGTTAAATCAATCATATTAGCGGGTGATTTGGATCCTACCTTTATTAATGTTAATTTAATAATATCATAATGGTTGAACATTGACTGCAATAGTGGATTATAATTATATTATTAATGAACATGATTAAAGCAGTACTACAGTGTAATTATTTTTATAATTTATATTGTTAAACAAATATTTATATAATTATTTCATAGCTAATTATTATCGATTTAATGATATAAAACTTGTTTTTATTATCCTAACAATAATTATTGTTGATTTAATAGTATAAATATTTATACATATGTCAACTTCAGAAATATTTGGTAAAATCAACTGTAAAAACAACTAATTTAATATTAAATTCGATAAAAATTGATTAACATGTATTATTGATTTAACAGTACATTAAATAAAATTAATTAATCTTTCTAATTTAACTTGATAAATTTGATAACAAATTCCGATCGAATTATAATCATTAAATATTTTAAATAATAGTTAAATGCCATTACAGTCCATTTCACATTAAACATTTTATTGAACTAATCAATATTTCATTATTAAATTAAAATAATTTGAAATTGCTATATATATATATATATATATATATATATATATATATATAATTTTTATACATATGTAGTTATTTTAATGTCATACTTACGCTTTTTTCATCCTAATGAAAAATATCAAAACAGACAATATTTTTTGTAATATATTATTTAATCATTTTTATAAAACAGTACAGGTTTATTTATTTCAAAAAGAACTTAAAGCTATTTTATTAATCTTATAATACAAAACTTTTGTTAGTTTTCATTTTAACATAAGTTTTGATGTTCTTCATATACAAATTAAACATTGTTTTTATTGGGAAATATAAAAAGTATCTTAAAAAAACTTAACACACCTACACTATCTGACGGCATAAAAATAATTGTTATTTTATTACCAAAACTTATAATTGATAAGGAAACTTTATATTCTGTTTAACTTTTTATCAATTTAAAAAAAAAAAATTGTATTGCATTGTGTCTGTATTTAACAATACTTAAGTCGTTAAAGTCCACAAAAAACTCGATATTTTACATACACTTCACTGAATGATATAAAATTCATTTCGTTCCCTTTTTCAAACACACCAATTCACTGTAATCCACAAATACTCGATACGCAAGAAGAAAATCTGTATAAATAATATAATCCACTGACAAAAGTGATAACTTTTTTTAACAACGCACTAAAACACAGAATTATATGGGTTCAATTTAATTCGAGACGCGTTATCACATGACAAATGACCACCGACTAACTATAACATACATATTATCACATCATATTTTTAAAACTATTAAATAACATTACAATTGTTAAATCTATAATACAAGGATTAACTTAATATATTTTAATGCTGATTCTATTATGATATTATTAAATTAATCATTGAATTATTGTTTAATTTTCTTGTTAAATCGAAACAAAACTTTGTAAACTCAATTATATAATATACTATTTTGAATTTGTTGTGTACACTGTTGTGTACACTGATATTCGCAAAGCTTTCGATAGATTGCATCACAGCTATCTCGTAAAAAAGTTGCACGAAATAG
>JAAAKO020013753.1:0-16927 GCA_010015015.2 Bolitophila cinerea
AAATATATAAGCTATACAGTACAGAGACTTCCGTAAATCGACGTCAATTAAGGATGGCTGACTAGAATATCGAAATATCTTAGTAAAAATTAATAGATATTGTATTGTTTTAAATGTTGTGAGAAACTTCATAATTTAAAATTTTAATGAAAGGAACGAAATAATTTTGTTTATTAAAATAACAGTTTCGAGTCTTTTAGATTTTTATTACCTATATTTATTTATAGCATATTAGTATTCTAAAATGGGTTTTATTTGTAAACATAATATACATTTTCATTAACATTAAACCCAATGCCTAAAATGAGGTTTTATAAAAGGTACTGATTAAAGACGAAATAATGTTACCTTGTGGTATTGATAATATATAAAATAGGGTGTGAATCATTGTACCAAAAATTCATACACACAATATTTATAAAGGGTAAAAACTTAATTTCTATGTTAAAGATAATTTTTCCGAAAAAATCGAGTTGGGGATAAAAAAAAATAGGAGGTGTTTAAACAATGTTTGAAATAATTATTCGATGCCAAATTATTAAAAAAAGACATTAATACTAATAATAAGATTTATTTTTTGTTCCAAAATGCTTTTACCACATTTATTTCTAAATAAAGAATGTAAGTTAATGTTGTTCAGGTTTTTGTTAACCCATATATAGTGAATAAATGTATCATCTGCATTTTGTAATATATATATAAGTAAGATCTACCAGGACAATATTTTTTTTATTAAAATAAAAACAATTTACTGAAAACAGATAAAAGATAAATGAACAAATGTTGAATTTTTTATAAGTTTCAAAACAGGAATTACATTTTTAGAATTTTGGCAAAAATCTTAAGAAAACTAATTAATGATCAATATTCATATATGTTTCAACGAAGGCGTACTCACTAACTAATTCAACTGTATCATGATCAGAAAAGTAGTAGCAAGACATAATAAATTAACCTTTGGATAACTTATTTGGATTGACAATCAGAATTAGAATCTTTTAAAATTACGCCAAAAATGAATCAATCATTTTGAAATTTATCAAATATTCAATCGTATTCAGTACGCAAAATTAAAACATCAACCTTTATAACAGAATTTTATGAAATGTTTTTTCTTAAATTATAGATTTTACGCTCGTAAAATATTTTCAATTTTGAGAATCTACTAAGGTTTCCCCGAGGGGAATTTCACTGCGAGAAAATGGTGTGAAATAATATCAATATTATCCATAATATTATTATTATTATCAAAAATTTAAAAGAAATATACTACTAATAATAACATAAATAGAATAATATAAATAGTATTGTGAGAATATTTAAAATATAACAATTATTATCATAATACCAATTTATTACCAATTCTCATTAAGAAAAAACGTTTTGCAATACCGGTATTTCAGTATTTAACCTTAGTAATACCGGTATTTCAGTATTGAATAAATAATTACCATTTTCATTGGCAATTTTTTTTATTTAATAATTCAGTAGTATTATAAAGAAAACCCAGATCTTTAATTAGAAACCAATTGTTCACTTTTCACAACTTTTTTTTTATTTCTCTGAATTTAATTTAAAAAGATACTTATTTTCTTTTTTTGTATATTATAGTAAAAAATAGAATGTACTACTTATAAATATATACGAAACATTTCCTACAAACATTTTAGAACTCTGTTTAGTAGAAATAATAAACAGCTTCTTACTTATTATAGTAAAACTCACTTTTAGTCAACTTACTATTATTTTACAATTGCCATCTTCTTGGTTTAAATGCTCAATTATCTCTTTACATGTCTTCGTAAGAAACAAAGTAAACTGACAATAAATGACCTGCTGAAATTCTTACCATTAACTTTGTAATTGTTCTTTAATAGTAAAATAATTCTTATTATTACGTTTATAAAACAATGAAACCGGGATACGAGTACTGCATTGCATTTAATTGAATTTATAATTACTTATTGTATTATTGTTTTTGTAACTTATTTTTTACCATACCTGTATTTATAATATATTGTCATTAATATTGTTATGTGTAAATTATAAATAAATAATAATAATGTTTATTATTATAATAAAAATAATAATACAGAAAATAATTTTAATAATAATAAATAATATCAAATAATAATCGATAATATCGGTAATATACATAAAATACATTCTTGCGTATTCATTGCATGATGCTAATTTTGTAAATTTGTTCAGCCTAAAAGCCCAAAAAGTGGTATACTTCCAGGGTTATTGGTGAGTTTAGTCAAATACATTACATATCTCCACAATTGGTGTTACCCCACCTGTGTTTTTTTTTATTTTTTTATTATGGTGTACTTATAAACAAATGATTCAGAGCATTTTTTTTGTATAATTTAAAAAAATTATGATGAACTACCAATACAACTTAACTTTTTTGCTTTTCTTCATAAATTATTATATATATTTAATTTTAATATAACAAAATATTTGGTTAAAACATATTTTTCAACTATTGCGTCAAATGCGCCACAATGCCGCAACTGGGATTAAACATGAGACATTATACTGTTTAAATAAATTTTCAAATTATTATTCATTATAATCATTGTTTACAAATATGCAAAATTGGTGTCAACCAATGAGTATCCGTAAATTACTATTTATAATATATTGGGAATATGTTGAAAATATTGAGAATATAAATAATTTTCTAAGTAAAATAAAAATAAATGAGAATATTATAAAAATATCGCAAATATAAAAAATGGTAATATAATAATAAATGATAATATATTATGAAATATATGGTGTACACAATTTAACGCAGAAAAATTGTATATATTTGCATGAATTATGTATAATTTTTTGGGTCGTAGGCAAAAAAATAGTAATTCAATTGCTTTCCAAGAATATAAGCAATTGCTACAAATATTTTATTCGATTAAAAAAAATCTTATGAAGAAGTTTTTTACAATCCTAAAAATCCAATATTAAAAAAATACTCACGACTTTTACCAAGAATTACTTGTCTGACATAAATTGTCCTATATGCCCTCCATAAAATGACGTTGACTTATGGGACACCCTTTAAACACAGAATTTATATAGAAATGAACAAGCAAAACAAATATAAAAAAATATAGTGAAATTCTTATTGATTACATTGAAAACTCTTCTGAGCTGCGCGCACTTAATTCACAGCTTTCCATTTCTTTCATTCAATTAGATCCGTAATTCAAATTGAAATTGCTATTTGAACCTTTCAAATGAAGTAAAATCCATATATAATGACTTAAATTAGATTATTGGATTTGCATGTTACGCACGTGGCACGTGGTTCTTGTTCCTATGTCTGTGCTATCTCTATATAGAAATTGATTGATTTGTGCGCTTTTACATAATTTACATGTATTTTTTTATTCATTTCAGAATGTACAGAACATCCCAGACGAGTGTTGCCACCCTTCCTCGCACCACCCACAAGGCCAGCGAGAGGCGCTTCGAGGCCAACCCCACTTATTTTACCAGTACCATCACCAACATAAACAACATAACACCACCACCACCACTACCACCCCCATCATCCCATCAAACACATACACAGAAACAGCATCATCAGCAGCAGAAGCAGCTGTTGCACGATATCGACATCGTATCCAGCGGCAGCAGAGGAGAGAATCGACCCACCTACGGTGCCTATGCAAATAATACGTTGCCCAGGGGGCCTTACCTTCAATATAAATTTAACGATCAACAATCAGCCTATTCAAAATCGAACGACAATAATCAAAAGAATCGTCAAATTGAATTGTTAAAGCATGAATTTATCGGATTGCCGCCACCGGCAGTCACCCGTCCGTCAATAATTGACGGCTCAGCGGGTCGGCGTCAGCAACAGCTTGTTCATGGGACGAGTGGCAATGACAACGACGACGGTGGCGAAGGCGGTGGCGGCGGCGGCAGTGGCGGCTTCGTACAGACGTTGGGGCGACGTCAACGATACGTGTCGCGTAATGAATCTCAGGGTATATCTAATTTAGGTTTTTATAGCAGGCACGTGCCTGAAGTCACTCACGCATCATTGCCAAGCGTTGGTATTGTCAATGCCATCAGTAGCAATACAACCACCACCACAAATAACATAAACACCCGCACAAACGGTGGAGGCTTCGGCCTCGGTGGCAATTTCGCACGAAACACAACAAGCAAACACACCGACGATATAATCAAAACAAACGCATTGGCCAACGAACATTTATTTGCAAACGTCAACTACAATGGAACATCGAACAACAATAATTATGGCCGATACCAAGGCGATAGCTTCATCAACAGCACAGCAGTCCGTGCGGCAGAAGCTTCAACACGTAACTACAACAATGGCCAGGAAATTAGGCCGACACCCAGAACGTCCGGTAGAGACACTGGAGCAGCATCATCAGCATCAACTGCGTTACGGTACGTGCAGGGCGGCAATTTCCTCAAACAGGTGCACTCGAAAAACTCAAACATGGTGGCAAACGGACAGGTGTGCTCTCGAAGTGAGGCTCCAGCCACCACCGCTGTCAGTGGTCGTTGCATTCGCACACATAGTCTGAGTAGTGGTGGCAGCGGTGGCGGCGGCGGTGGAGGCAGTATTTATGCCACGACGAACAAAGTTATTAATCCACCACTGAACTATGTGACGCTAGCCGAAGTGAGTGCAGTGAAACGGTGCGGATTGAGTCAGGTCGAGGGATGGGCACTGTTGTGTCAGTCGGTGCAAGCTTTACAGGATTTATTTTTAGCGGGTGAGTACATTTATTCTCTTCTATATTATTTAATAAATAAAAATATCATAAAATCAAGGAAACTGGAAATTCATGCTGCTCATCATTCAAAAACTGCCATGTAATCTTGCTTTTTGAGTTTTCCATTAATAGCTTCATGTCACATTCGTTATAAGAAATGTTTTTTTAAGCTTTTATATATGGGAAATACACAAATTTTTATTGTAGATACGCACATAGCAAAAGACTTAACGTCGAAAAGCTTTTAAAATTCACATTTAAACAGCTTAAGCATTTCACCTTACTCAGGTTTGATAATCATAAGACGCTTTCAAATAATATAAAATGTGTATTTGCAAAAATGTACGCTTTTATATAGTTTTAAAAGTTTCAAGAAAATAAACTGAAACTAGTTTCCCATAAAATGGCATTTCATGCCATTGAAGATACGAATTCAGACGGTATGAACGAAAATGTATTTACAAAGTGTAGTTTTTAAACTTTAATATTTTTGACCTCTTGAGCAAGATTAGAAATTAAGGTATAGAAAAAGAATGAAATAAATGCTGCTTTTCAACATAACTATCTGGTTTCTGGACCAAACCGATTGTTAAAATATTTGTTTTTTGTAGGTGTGAGCAAATGTCCCACCCCAAAAAATACTCCAAAAAAATGTAGTATTGTTTATTATTTTTTGAGATATTACAATTGAATAAAATGAATTAATACAAAAAATAGTATACAAAAAAGTCAGATAATTATAAAATTAAACAAATGATGATTTTGGGGTTTCAAATGTAAAGGTAATTGCATTAATTAAAAAACTTATATCATCTTAAAATCTGATGTGATCTAATAATCAAAAATAATCTATAATTCATTTAATTATGACATTTTCTTATTGGTTAAATTTTTTTACCTGTTAAATATGTTGTTATATTTAAAACTAATTAGTTTGGGATAACTGTTAAGAAACAACCTTCTTTTTATAGCCATGGCACGAACTTGTATTTCCTCCCATTCCCTGGTAAATATAGATCTTATAGAACACTATCGCTTTTAAATACCTAAGGCTGTGGGTGATAGTAAGCTGAACAAAAATGCATTCTTCCTAAAAAAATCCTGCTTAATTAATTTATTAGATTTCTTTTATATTAGATTGTACCTTCAAAAAATATATATATATATAATACTTCAAGAGATCCGTATTTGTGGTCAAGGTTTTGGATCCAAATTTCAATTTATTAAAAAAGAACAATTTCTAATTAAATTACCGAATAAAAAAGACTGTGTAACTAACTTGGTGTACATTTCTGGATATGTTAAACAAATACTAAATCGAGATCTAAAAAAATAAAGGAAAAAAATTGCGATCTTTACTTTAGAATATTTATTTAAAAGCTGGTTTAAATTTTCTGAAGTCTCTATTATGGTCTCTATTTTTTTCTAAGAATGTCTATAGAGATTTTTAAATTATCGTTATGATGCCTGAAATTCTTCACATAGATTAGATTATAAGTAGCGTATACCGTTCTGTATAAGCTTAAATCTGCTGTATATGGTAGATGGCTTAAGTGAGTGTAAAGTGTATTGCCCTTTACTCATAACTTGGATAAATTTAAATCTTTTTTTATTTATTTGAAATTCATTAAATCGATTGATAAAACTAAAAAGGCAGCTATGCAAAAAATAAATGAACCAAAACCATAAATATAACATAATTTCAATGATCAAAACGAATATTTCTACCTTGTCAAGTGACTGAATAACGTTAAGCTAATATGTAAATAGACATGCCATCAAATTTGTTTTATGAGTCAGTGCATATCATCACAAATTTTATAAGACAACATACATTTTTAATTTTGTAATTAAAATTATGTCTACATTTTTTTATGGAAAGAGCATATATGATGAAAGCTCTGCTTTTTTGCTTCAATTTAATGAAATCAGCTGCCTATGGCATTTTTGACCTGAGCAACAAGAAGCGTGAAAATTGGCCAAGAAAGTTTGATGACCATCCATTGCATGCTCTTTTGAATGAGGACGATAATCAATCAGAAAAATTTCCGAGCATTTGGGTTTTACCTAATCAGCTATTTTCATGCGACTACATGCCATGGGAAAGATTTAAAAAAAGAAAATTGATGCCGCACGAATTGAACAATAGACAGATGGAGCAACGCCAAAACACATCCAAAATATTGCTCTTTAAATAATAAAGAAAGTCCTTTTATCGGATTATGACTGGCGATGAAAAGTGAATGTATTTTTAAAATCCTAAACTCAATAAATCGTGAGTTGATCCCGGCCAACCATGAACATGCTCCCCAAGACCAAATAGACGATGCTCCAAACACGAAAATCAACTACATTATTATATATTACTATATTTATAGCCTATAGGCTAGAACGTCATGTTTACCTCATGAGCTCACTCATATCTCAAAAACGAGCACAGTACTTTAAAACCACAAAAAAAAAAAAAAACTCAAGGTCTAGATAGACTCGTAGATATTTAATTGGTCAAAATTATTACGAACCATAATTTTTTTATTTACCTTTTTATTTGAAATTGAAGTTTGAGTGGTACTCTTTTGCAACACTTGCGTCGGTTGGAAGTCTGGCTTTCCTCTTGATTAGGTTAGCCGATGAGAATAGGAAATTACCTCCGTCCATTAATGGGCCCAATTGCCCAGTTCTTTGGCTGCAAAAATATGCAGAAACCATTCTTGGTATATTTTAAACAGTTTATTTTACAGGCAAGACTCCAGGGTTCTCCCACTCCAAACTTAATTGAACTCTGTCGTCTGCTACGTCCTGCTCTCAAGGACCACGGTATATTACATTTCCAATAACAAACTTAATCTCGCCTATCCACAGCTTCTGCAAAACTGCGAGAATTACAATATTTAGGGCCTTCACTCTTTTTTGACGCTCTTTTTTGTGGCGAAGAGATGTCATCGAAGACACCTATTTTCCCAATAAACAATCTGAAGCCTCAAGTATACTCTCAGTGTACATCGCGGACACCAGTGTCACGCGGATGCTACTATGTCTCAATCGTATTCGCAGTTCTTATCGCTCGTATTTACTTGTGTAGCCGCGGGATAGCTTTTTGGTTCAGGAGTATACTAGCGATAATACTTTTGGTCTAGGATCCGCAAAATGTGTGTTGGGTTTTAGACCCTTTTGACCCTACGTGATCCATGTGTATAATATTTGTAAAATTGTAGGCACAGTATCTTGCTATCAAAGGTTTGATATTTTTACTTATTTCAATGTTTGCAAAGTGATGAGTTGTTTGATAGATTTTCAGGCCAATTTGTGTGGTTCGGAAAAAAGGAGAATAATGTTTCAAGAAATACCATCTCAAAACACTTCTTTTTCCACATTATTTTATTGTTTAGGCGACATAAAACAATATTATAAACGTCAATTCACTTTAAAACTTTTTTACAAAAAAATAAATATTTTTATTATAAAATTAAGGGTTTTAAAAGCAATGATTTTAATCGACTTTTTTGAGTTGGCTTTTCAAAGAGTTACCCTCTTCGTTTCGCTTGTTTTATTTTTTTATTGCCTGATCTTCTACACTTTACCATTCTATGATAATAGGATTTATAGTTTTTCTGTCTTTGGAACTTCCTTTCCTTAAACGCTCTCCCGAAACACATTAAAAAAGAAAACATACTTCCACTAAAATCTAATATATTACTGTTAATTTAGTAACAATTGTCATTCAGTTATTCAGTCAGCTTAGGCTTTAACATGATTATATATTTTTTTAAATTGGTATAAATACATGTGTATATATATATTTATTTCAACTAAATTTCTATTTCACTTCAATATTATATATATACGACTTAAATGTAAACATCAATGAAAACACATTCATTTCGGTCGCATTTTCCATTTAAAAAGGGTGCGAAAAATCATGTGCTCTGTGTGGCTCTAATTGCTCCATGTGTACGCGGTCTGGCGGTTTAAGCAAAAATGTTGGTTTTAATAATCCATTAACACATTCAAACCGTCCAGCAAAGCCGGAGAACACCCTTCCCGTTCCCGGTCAGTACCAGTAAACATGCTATTAAAACTACGTTCTCGTGTTGGGCTTATATACGTGGTCTACGTGCAGGTTATATGGGTCGCTAGCGTGTTTCCGGGCACATTTTAAATTGTTTTTTAGTGGTACGTATTTTTGAAATAGGTATCTATTATCACCGTGCGTTCGTTTAAGAGGGTATACGTGTGGTAAACGTTTTTGCATGCTATTTATTTGTAGATATTTGCGGAGTTTAGCCTGAACAAATAAAATATTTGTATAAGTTCATACAGTCGGCACAAATAAATATCTATGTTTTTTTTGGTGTAGTTTTTATATAAACTGTGCTCTGATGGCATGTCTGTTTCAAATTGTCAACAAATATGCGATCATAATATATATGTTTTAGTATTATATTTTTTTTGTAAAAAACATTTATTAAAATTGCAAAAATGAGATTTTTACGTTGGCAATATATTTTTTAAAGATTTTGTTGAACATCCTTTCTGTCATTTAATGAATTTAATACAGCTTATGAACCTATTCATATTAATTATTAGAAATCAACCAGAAGCGTTATCTGATGATGATGTCTTCCACACCTCCTATTTTATGCACGACATGCAAATAATTATCAGCGTTATTTAAACACCCATAAATTACATCGAATGTGAATTTTCTTGTCTGCATATTCTAAGAGTATAATGCAGCGGTCTTGGCGCTAAAACGTTTTACAGTTATCTTTTCGGGAGTTGGCAACCGTTTAAGTTACCGACAGAATTATATGTATATCGTAGGACCTATATATACTCGAAGGTTGTATAAGTTTTTTTACCTTTTTCATGGTTGAATTTACAAAATACTCTCTTATAATCATAAGCCACCAACTTCATGGCCAGTCTGATGCTAAATAGTACATATTAATAGTACATCCTGCTAATTTCTACTATAAATAATCTCCAGACCTGTCCAGCAAATAACGAAGCTCTTTTACCAGACATGCTATGAAACCGACCTATTGCTCCTAATAAGCTGCAACAATTTTGTAGGCTGTTTAAACTCGTACTAAACAAAAGCATACAACTAAGCTGTAATCATGCAGATCGGTTTTTCTGGAAGGTAACCAATTATTCTCTGTCCATATAACCAGTTTTATGATTTTCCTCAAAATTTATAAAAATAAAAAAATATTACCTGTACACACACCTGAGATATAGTGTGGGTATTTTTCTACCCATCTCGCTGTTAAGGGGTTTTAAAATACATTAAATATCTAAACCTAAAGAACTGTTTTGAAAAATCACTTCGAATAATCATGAACATTGTATTATATATTTATTTAATGTTTTTTATATTTCGAAATTTGAATCGTATTTCAAATATTAGCGAAGGCATTTTCTATATTTTCAATATATTAATATATTTGAAAATAATAAATTATATTTCAAAATTAATATTATAATTTTTGAATATTTTCGATATTGATGAATGATAAAGAATATTTCATATTCTTAGTATTTGCAAATAATTATATCGGATTCTTTTTTGTTTTAAATTTGCGTATTATTATGCTTTTCCCTTAATATTTTGAGTATTTAAAAATATTGTACTATAAGTGATACAATAGCACTTGTTATTTGGACCCGGAAAACGAGAGGAAAACTATAATTAAAATATTAAATTTAATAAAAAAATAAATGCACACGTTGCCTTGACACCAATTTAGAAAATATACAAAATAGTTTCATGTACATTATAAAATTCTGAAAATGTATATATTTTGGTATTTGCTACATTATTCCCCGGTATCAATATTTTTAGTGCAATTTTTTCGATATTTGCGATTCTGTATTTTATTTTTAAGTATTTGTTTAAATATACATAATATTCTCAGATATTTGTAATATTCTTGATATTTTTCTTTCAAACTCAATACTTTATTATTCGCAAATAGAAAAGAAAATCGTAGTATTTGTTAAAATATTTTAAATAAATATTATTTCCTATAATATTTCTGTAATTTTAAATTATTTTTTATAATATTATATGAATTCGCAAATAGAGATTCAAAATGTATGTATTAGAATTAGATATTTGCAATATTACTAATAAATATTATTTGTGATATTATATGTATTATATTTACATTTTGACGATAGCAGGTCCTTAAAATAGTATAAGGGTGCGTTATAGTATTAAAATACGAAATTGTTGAAAAATTGTATGAAATAATTGTCTACAAAAATAAAATGTTGGTAAAAATTTTGTATGTCATAACAGCAAAAATAACAATAACAATGAGAAACGTCATGTTAATCTCTACTCGAAATTATTCCACGATGATTTATCAGGAGAGTTTTGAGACCACGTAATCTCAAAGCTAATCGCGAACACCGTACTAGGCTATAAATGTTAATTTAATTATTATATAAGGGTTGAACATTGACTATTGACTTCAATGGTGGATTATATTTTTATCAATAATGATCATGATTAAACCAATACTTTAATGTAAATATTTGTATATTTTATATTGTTAAAACAAATATTTATTTATTATTTTATCGCTTATTATGATAGATTTAATCATAAAAAGCTTAAAATCAAAAGGTTTTTGATTATTTTAACAAATTCTATTGTTGTTTTAATAGTAAACGTAGTTAAACATATGTCATCTTCAGCAATATTTTGTTAAATCAACTTTACAATTAATTAATTAATAATTCGTTATAGATTTACTAGATACTCACAATAATCTTCACGGAATAAACACAAAAACAACATCGAAATAACCAGTTATTTAACGAGAACTCTCGCAGGTGGCTCGCGGGTCGGCAAAGATAGGGTTATAAAAACTGTCAAAGTCTAAATTATGTATGAAATATTTGTATGTGAAATACTTATTATTATTTTTTCCACTATTATGAAGTTTTTAAAAAAAATCTTTTGTTTTTAATATTTAGTCTAATATATATTTATTAAATAACATATTTTTATCAGTGAAAAATATTAATTTTAAAATTATGTTTCCTAATTTTCAATATTTTAAATTAAAAAATAACAATTATTTCAATGGCTGATGTTGGACTAACTCCAGCAATGTAATTGAATGTTAATTGTTTAACATTTTTTTATTCATAAAAAATTATTGATTTATTTGATGTGAATCAATGATTTTTTCAAAAAATCTATGTAGGTTTGACAGTCAATATACTTCAACCTGTTAGTTCAAAATATTCCATATTATGTACAAGAAAGATCGCTATATATTTTGTCGACAAACTGGTGACATCAACGCTATCTATACGTGTTCTATTTTTAGGTGCATTTGTATAATTATTGAAGGCATAAAATTCCCGTTGTTTGATAACACAAAACCATTTCAGAAGGATATTTATAGCAAGAGGATCTAAAGTGCATATTCGAAAAACACTGGTTGAAATAAATGTTGCTGCTGCCGGGAGTCGAATTCGGGCGGTCCGGTCTACCATCTACCGTGCACAATTACGACGCGTTGTCATTCACGGCTTTTGCGTTGGTATATTTATGTATATAGTTTTATCTTAAGACCACATTTAACAGCTTTAACTTACAAAATGTTACGGTACTTTTGAATGTTAAAGACAATTTATTATTTCTAAATATCATTTTATAGTTAAACCGAAACATTCAAATTATTTAAAAATTATAACCAACAAACCATAACCTATTGGGGAGCCTATTTTAAAATGGTTTTTAAAAGCTGTTATATGGATCGGGACCCTCAGAAATATTTGTCGTGGTTTGTTGAGTAGTTGTGAATTGAAATTTTGTGTATACATTTTATGCGACTTTTAATTGCTATTATAGAGTATTATCAAAATAATAAAACATTTTGTATACAAATTTTAACTACTCTATCTAATGTACTTACAACGTCACAACATGCTCGTCATATTAAGCTTAAATGGCACACATTGTTCGAAAAGTATAATAGTGTTTCTTTACCCCTTTAGATATTTTGCTCCTGCGCAGCGGCGGCCATTTCGTGTTTGATCATAATAACACAGAAGTTTTGCATCAAACGCGTGCCGACGACGCATCGTAAACCCGCGCTTCATTCTTGTGAATCCTTCGGAATGCTTCGTTATATATATTATGCATATTTTGTTCAAATGCACTTTATATAATATATACACAAATATATATATTGCAAACGCATATACATATTCTTGTGTGTATTTATACATAGGACGCGTGCTTAAAATGAATTGCGCGCATCTGCCAGAAGCGCAAAGGATTTCGCAAGCATTTCCTGTTGTTTTTTCTCGAATCAAGGAGTATATATTTATATATATACACTGTGCAATGTGCATCGCTGGCTGGGGTTGCTCGGTATATTTTTTTTACGTTGTCTGCTCTCTGGTACACACTTCCCATCGTGTTTTCTCGGGAAATTTGTTGCCGGGAAGTGCGCATGCCGGAAATGTTATATTGTCGATGCACAACGAGTTTTTTTTTATTTCGCCTGGCACTTTACGCCCAGATTTAAGTAAATATTCCTTTGTATGATGATTTATTTTACACGAGATTGTACGCGATACAAATAAATTGATAAAAAGGTTATATGTAGATTTTTGTATATATTTATGATTTGTTTCAAATGCAGCGCTCATTCAAATGTGCAAAACAGACTTCCGTCATTACCTTTACCTCCGTCAATTGCATTATATGCAAATGCAATAACTTCCATAAATCGGAAATCACAAATCATTGCCACTTTCGAGCAATCATCGATTTGGCTTCTATCTAGTTTGCGTGTGCATTGATTTTGAAGTTGCGCTTTATTTTCATACACTGCATTCGATTTAGCAACCCTATAGCATCACACGCTATCGCACATTGCCTTTCGATAAAATAGCATATACAATTTTGAATACATTTATTTTAATCTAATGTTTCTTAAATGTACGAATGTTCAATTTATATCGATTTGTGTGTTTTATATTACTCGTATTACCGCATGCGAGATTTAAACGTGTCACATTCGAATCGATTCAACAAAATGTTGTTTATTTTACAATATATTACGAGACACGAGAGAGTATATATTGAATCGGAAATTTACAACATAACAATATGTATGTATAGGTTTATGCAATATATGTGTACTTGTTGTCATTTCCCGCAAAATGCCGTAATCGAGTGTTCACTGAACACGCGTGTGCATTCGAAACCACCCCGTCCCCCACAAACACAAATAAACAAGATAAGTCTAGCTTGGCGCGAGTGATCTGTATATGGGGAACTTATTTTTTTAGGGCTCCCAGTCAACAGTAAACTGACACCCCGACCAAAATACGTATATGAGATTCAATAGCATATAATACAACACATGCGAGCACGAGCATGCGAAAAAGGAAATTGTATTTTCCCTTCTCAGCGCTTTCGAGCGCTTTTGTATATAATACACAATTTGGCATGTCGTTGTGTGTGCCACGGAAACATTAATGCTCATACACACAATGTCCAAAAGTCCAAAACGTTTAGAATATACTTATATAGTATATATTTGTATAAAGTGAAAAATAGATAAAGTCAGAGTCGATTGGCGATATATGTATACAAGAAAAAGATATTGAAATATCCAATTTTCAATATTCAACAAGTTTTTTATATAGTTCAGTTTATATATAGACTCGTATCTACTCTATCACATATAAGTGCCTATCATTATCGCTCTGTTAAATTATAATAGCCAAGATTCGAGATCAACGAAACGTGTTGATGCAATCACTATCAAATAAATGTCAGATAAACTTTTAAAATGGAGGTCCATTCTACAAAGGATGTTAGTTTTCTATGCAATATACAATCAAGAAGATTATTTTTCCTTATTTGGCGTACAACGTACATTTTATAATAGAATAAAGAATTGCAGGTAAAGTTTACAGAGAACATCATTGAAAGTTCAGAACAATTGAACTTTTTATTGGATTGTGTAGAGATTCTTCAGATGGCGAGGAAGAATTTGACTGCAACAGTGGAATAAGCTAACGCGATTGCGATATACGTAAAATGTACAAATATCATACAGTTAGTAAGTTTTTAAACCTTATCACTCAGTGAAAAAAAACATTATAAAATTATTATTACTTGATTCTCAGCTTGAGTTCTCAGGCGACTCGGAAAACAGGGATTTTCCCAGTTTTTAACGATTTGTTCTGGCACACGGTGGAGATCTTTTCACTAACAGCGGACTGATAACCAATAAATTCAAAACATTGAATAAAAATATCAAAATCTCACCACGTTTATTATTATTAAGTTACTATTATAAGCAGAAGTAAAAACCACAATAAAATTTCAGAACTTTTTTTATTATTATATTATATAATAATCCAATATAATAAATGTATAAATTCAATATAAAAATTCTCCATTTTTTTAATTAGCATATAGTGTAAACTATGTATATTATTTTTTTTATATATTTTTTTTTTATATTTTGGGAAAAGTTTCTGCTTCATAACATATTTTAGGTGATAATATTCCTATTGAAATAAATTTGTGAGACAGTTTTACAAGAATAATTATAAGATATACATTTTTGTTTGTTTTGATTCATTTATGTTATATTTTTTTTGGATTCTATTTTATAAAATAAACATTTTTTTAAAATTTTATGTTAATATGATTTTTTTAGAAAAATAATCTTCATTTTTTTATGTAAAAGAGGGGTTACGGGTGGCATAGACCCTAAATATGGTATTCCCTTTGCCCCAAAAGGGAAATGAAAAATATTTGTTTATGTTTTATATATATTTTTTTAAAATCGTTGTATTTGTTTTTTACATTCTAGGTAAAAGTAAGGTTACTACAGCATAACACAATTTTTTGAAAAGATAAAAAATATTGCTTAATCTATTGCATATTTTATTATAATAAAAATACAATTATAAGATTATTGTGATTTTGTGTTTATCATGATTTATCAGTGTGTATTTCAGAAAACACGAGTTATTGAAATGCTCATAACAAATGTTAGGGCAAGATAGGGCAGCTAATTTTTAAACAAGAGTATTCTTAAGAAGTTACATAAACATATTTTTGTAATAACTTATGGTCCGCAAGAGTCGATGAACATAAAGTCTATTCAAACATTGGTAAAATTGTTAGTTTTTTTTAATTAATATTATTATTATTATTGTTATTATTATACAAAAATATTAATAAAAAAAATATTAAATTATACAAGAAATATAATAGTATCGGCCTAAATAAAAGCATGTATTTCAATAATTTTATATTAAAATATAATTGAAAAAAACATAATTTATAACCATTTTTATTTATAATATAATTTATTTATAATATATATAAAAAAATAAATATTTATAATTTTTAGTTTCAATAATTGAATTATAAGCGCTTTTAAGGGAAAAAACGCCACTGTGCGGCGTGGCACACAGTGCATTGTAGGCAAGTAAACTTTGCTATAAATAGTTTTATTGACATCATTAAAAAAATGTTTGCACTTATAAGGTAAACGCAATTCAAACAAAACAATTTTTTTAATTTGGTGTATGTTATGTATTATAAAATCCCAAAGATTAATAATTTAAAATAAAATATGAAGAATGTTTCATATTATTTTAATAGACAAATCATTAAAAAATTGAGAAGATATGCAGTATACATTAATTATATATATTGAAAAAATGTGCAATTTTCGATCAGTTTAAAAAAATACTTAAAAAGCTCTTTTACAACTTTAGAAAAGCCTTATTTTTTGCACGCGTTTCCACACTATCAAACCTATCTATAATTAAAGATAATTATCAAACCTTAAAAAAAACATCCACGAGCAGCCACGCACAGCCGCTAAAGTTATAGGCGAATAACTGATAAATTTAGGTATTTTCAACAAAAATGCAATAAGTCTGGTCGGCAAACGACCATCCGTACTGTATTTAACTGGACATTACTGTATTTTAGGACGTTGTACTGTATATTTCCATTGATTTCATTAACAAATACAGGATATTGTATGTTTTGTACTCATTTTTTATATTTTACTTATAAATTTAAGAGAAACATTCCTGTATTTTAGCCGAACCCAAATGGTAACCGTACCTATAGTGGATATTGG